>CM065669.1:8802244-8892244 GCA_033220385.1 Triplophysa yarkandensis | reverse complement strand
CTTACAAAATAATTGTTTTTAAGATCTCCATAATGTATATGGATTAATGGATAGGTCATATTTTTATTGCTTCCTTAACTGACTATTTTATGTTTCACTTAAAGCTGTATGAATTTCCTTCATAGCATTACACAAAATATATTTTTAAGATTATCTGGAACAAGCACCTTTTCACTTTTTTTATACAATATAGTAGAAATTAACTTTTGTTCAAAATATTACTTTTTTTGTACTGTCATACAGTCATACAGGTTTGAAATTGCAATTTTAATTTTTGTGTTAACTTCTAGTTTATTTCTGTTTCTGAACTCTTTGTCTTTCATTAGGCGATGGGAGTGGAGAGCGATCAGGAAATAGTTCAGATGATTGGCACAGAAGAACACGTCATGGCTGCTTTTGCCCCAAGTTTAGAGGAGTGTCAGAAGGCCCAAATATTCTCTCAAACTCAGGTACATACAAAACCCTGTGGTTTTATTCTGTATTAAACTGTCTTGCACTACCTGTAAGTGCCATGTATAATGTAAAAGACAAGAGTTAAACCATGAACGTTACTGTGAGCACTATTTAATAAATTATCAAATGTAATATAGTCTATATCTAACACTTAAGTCTTTTTTTTTCTTATTAAATACAAAGGTGAAGTTAGAGGTATCTGAGATATATTCATGTTAAAACCCGGGTCAAGCAAGGACCATATGTGCATCCTAGCAACCATTCTGAGCAGACTTGAATGCCTTTTTACATGGTTTTGACATTTTGTGAGCCTCATCAAAGGTCTGTTAATGAGCCTACATGTGTGCACCAATTGACCAGAGCAGATCTTTTGTTAGAAAGGATGTTATTTGGCATGAAGAATTGCTCTGGATTTGTATTTCGATGAAGTGTCTCTTAATATGACTAATAATTAGTTCACTGGCTAGTTGCATTACATTCAATTGTTGTAGACCAGACTTTTGTTTTTAGGATGCAAGATATAATGAGTTTAGTTAAGTCAATGGAAAATGTAAAAATATAAGTTGTTTTAAGTATTTTATAAGTCTTGACAATCGTTTTGTAATTATTATTTATAATATGATATCATGATCATTTCCTGAGTTAACTTTTATTGTGAAACACTTTAGAAATAGTGTTCTTTATATATTAATTTGAATCTCTGTATCATTGTCTGTTATTGTCAACACTCAACTTTTACAAAAGTCAAAGGCATGGCTGGTCATATAATAAAGATTTGGACAAGTGCATGCATTTTTAACTAGGATTTTTACAACGTTATTCACAGATCTTGTATAAAAGCAAATTCAGATGTTGTAATTTTTCAAGCTGTGGCATTAGTCAACATGACTATGAATGGATAGATCATAAAATAAGTCAGTGACATTAGTAGGCGGTGGCTTTCAGGCAGTAGTTGTGAATTGTACATCGTTTTGCTGTGCCAAGTGGGTGGTCTAAAGGAAAAGCCTACTCACTGTGACCTTTGACCACTTTAGTTGAACAAGAAGCTAACTCAGGTGTGTGTTGTGTGTGTGTGTGTGTGCGTGCGTGCGTGCGTGCGTGCGTGCGTGCGTGCGTGCGTGTGTGTTTGTGTGTTTGTGTGCAGAGAATGAGGGGTCATTTTCTCTGATACCCTTAAAGAGAATAAGTGAACCCTGAATGAGCTCAGTCACTACAGATTAAATGTTTTTTTTGATAAGTTTCATCTTATTAATAAAGGTCTGGAAAAACAAACTTCTACTGCATACAAACACATACAAGCCAGCGTTTTAATATTCTTAAGTTTGCTTCTTTCTTGTTATAGGCTCTGAAATACATTGGAAATAAAGTAAGGCGTCAACGAATGTGGGGCGGCCCTAAGAAAACCAAGATGGAGGAGGCCAGAGAACTTCTGGCTTCTACTATCCTCACCCACGTACCTGTATGTGAATCAAAGTGAACTCACCATAGTCATATTCCTTTAATTATGTTCCTATAATCCTTGAAATGTGGATCTGTTTTAGTAGAGTGATGTTTTATGTTTTTACATCTTTCAGGTGAAGGAGTTTAACTTTCGAGCAAAGTGTATTTACCTTGCTGTGATGGTGCGCAGAGTGATTCTTGCGCAAGGAGACAACAAGGTGGATGATCGTGATTACTATGGAAACAAGCGTCTGGAGTTGGCTGGCCAGGTAGTTTTGTTACTTTTCTATATAATCTTCTGAGTGATAATGGCTTGTTTTAAAATGTTCGTTATTTTTTCATAATAGGAAAACCTGTAAACTGTCTTAATGTATGTTTTTATATATAATTTTAATATGGCACAGTGCACAGATGATCGGACCTCAGCTAATCTCTCAATGTCTGATATCTTTACCATTAAGCCTTTACTTGCTTCTAGCACAGATGAACCTATGGATCATTAAATAATTATTTCAGGGGAAACTTGCTGTTTTCCAGTCACATCCCTCTTAATTCTATTGAAAATGATTGACAGGCCAATGATGCTGGGGGTGTTAAGTATGATAATTATTTATGCAACAGGCAGGATTCTGAAATAAAGATTATAGCTTATGATACTTGTTCAGTATCTCTTGAGATATTCTGTACTGTTTTTTTGGATTAGGTTTTCTTTATGCATGCCACCTTATGCGTTGCATTATGACCTCTTGTTTAACGTAACTGATTTCTCTTCGGTCTCTTATGAAACCAATCAGGTGCCAACACCAGCAGATACAGGCTTGGCTGGCACCCAATCCCTCACCTATCCTTTGTACCCGGACTGTCAATATAATACCTTCATTATTTTCTCAACGCTTTGTTTCGTCCTCACCCCCATGCTTCTGCTTTCCCAACCATCACGCTTTTGTTGCAGCCAAGATTTGCGTCAACGTTCCGAATGCGGCCCAGCCAAACTCTGGGATTTCTCCTCTTTATTATAATTTAGCCCGGCTTTGACAAAAGAATAGCTGCCTTGACTGGAGCGATTGAGCTAATCCAGCAGCCTGACTGTGATAATGTAATTACTGCTGTCTTAAGTCCTTTAATTTCCCCCCACCGGCATTGAGTCGGGCTGTGTTTGTGTGTGTACGTGTGAGTGACAGAAACCCTTTCAGCACTGCTACAACCCCTCCAATCTTTCTCCGCAATTATGGTTCTGACATTCAGCTAATTGTCATGCCTGGGATGTGAAGGCTTAATTTTTTTTATTAATTTTAGAATGGATGGTTTTGTGTGTTCAGATTTGATGCATAAGGGGATGGGGCTCTATTAAATGAGGCCGGGTCAGATTTATCAAAGTGTTCAAACACCTGTTTATTAAATCTGACATAAGACAAAGAAAAGGAGTTTTCAAGCCAGATAAAGTTAATAAAACTAGTTATCTGGAAACAGGCGGCACTTGGGATTCAGCGTGAGATGAAACCTTCCATTGACTGGTCTTTTTTTGTTTTGGTCCTGTTGATGTGCTAATTAATGGAATACAAATCTGTGGTGTCGGGTTGCGCTGCCAAGATAATATTGCTCATGTGTTTCAATTAATTTTGTAAGGTTTGTAGTAGGCGGCTTGTTTGCTGTGATGAAACGTTACACAGAATCAAGTTTTGATGAGTAATCTTGCTGATTTTTCTGTGTCTGTTAAGCTCCTGTCCTTGCTGTTTGAAGACCTGTTCAAGAAGTTTAACTCTGAGCTGAAGAAGATCTCAGACCAAATCATCCCCAAGCAGAGAGCAGCGCAGTTTGATATAGTCAAACACATGAGACAGGACCAGATCACCAATGGCATGGTCAACGCCATCTCTACTGTGAGCACACACACACAATCACATCATTACCTGTAACTTTAATCCCCAATTGCGATGTAGAACTAAGAACAACTGGTGTTTAACAAGTAAATGTGTGAAAAATAATTGTTAAAAATGTACCTACTATTTTTTTCATAGTTTAAATTGTAGACAGTACCTGTTTTAAGTTTTGGAACACTTAAGTGAAATGTTTTTCATAAAAAAAAAAAAAACTTTGGATCTGAAGGAATATGCCTAATATTGGCATATGGTGCTATTCATTTTTATTTTTGTCATAAAAATTCCCATTTTTCCTTTTGTTGTTTCATATTTTTGATCTGTTTATTATCGTAGTAAACTTTAGAAAAAATATGAATGAAGTAAATGTCCCAAAACTTTTGAATTAAATCATAAATATATAAATTATTTTAAGCTTCAAACAATAAAGGATACCTTAAGGAGCATTACTTTTGTGATGTCCTGAAAAGTATTTTTTTAATGCAGCTATTGGCTTGGAGTAAAAGGACTCGTCTCTGAATTATGGAAACCAGTCCTTTGTCTTATTTCAGTTCCACGTCCTTAGTCACACATGCCCTCCTGATGTTTTTTCTTGGACTGTCCACGAAAACCATCTGTAACACGTGCTGTACACAGTAGACTAATCTACTCTATGAACTACTACTATATGAACAATCAGAATACAGGAGAGAACAGGATTATAATGATAAACTATCAAAAGAATCCTTTAAGATTCAGTAAAATACTGAGGTGATATTAAATGCATATTATTAGAAACCTACACTTTTTCTTTTCACCGACCGATACACATCAACTTGTAGAAGGTCTCAAAAAACCAAAAAGTACCTTTCAATTTATAAAATATCTGCTCTATAATACATTTGTGCATTTCTTGACCCTACTGTCATATGTTTTTCCCAACAGGGGAACTGGTCCTTAAAGAGATTTAAAATGGACAGACAGGGCGTCACTCAGGTTCTCTCTCGCCTTTCCTTCATCTCGGCACTAGGCATGATGACCAGGATCTCATCTCAGTTTGAGAAAACTAGAAAAGTCAGTGGTCCCCGCTCCCTCCAGCCCTCCCAGTGGGGCATGCTGTGCCCCTCAGACACACCTGAGGGAGAGGTCAGTGTTTCTCATCATCTCAACACTATCAGAATACAAATAAAGATTTAACGTCACCATTGACTTCCATATTAGTCTTTTGTCCTACTCTGCGAATCAAAGGTGAACCAAAATGGCTTGTATGATGGTTCTTTAGGCTTGTGGTCTCGTGAAAAATCTGGCATTGATGACCCACATCACCACCGACATGGAGGACGGTCCCATCGTCAAACTGGCCTTCAACCTGGGGGTGGAGGACATCAACCTTCTGTGTGGAGAGGAGCTGTCCTACCCGAGCGTCTTCCTCGTCTTCCTCAACGGTATCTGAACACAGACCCTTATGCGGTTCTTTTACTTTTTAGCCATTGAACAAAATTCAAATGAACTTCTGGCATTGCTAACTTCAAAAGGGTGTGCCATTGATTGCCTTTTAATGTCATGCCACGGAAAACTGCGCGCTTATTTATTCATGTATGTTTATTTTTTCAGAATGCAGATAAGTTACAAGTAACACCGACTGCCTCTGCAGCTAATTAATTAACAAACACAGCAGGTGTCAATGCATAAATAAATTCAGTCCATGCAAAGTTAATCCACAAACACATACTTGCCTATAATATAACTCGCTCCGCTTCTAGCCTGTTTGTACACCATACTGAGTCTCTTATATTGCCCTAACAAACGAAAATCTTTTTTTATATTAACAAAATGAATGGCTTTCTGTCTTCTGTGTTTGCATATTTAATAAAATTAACAAGGAAAAATGTGTCTGTTTTAGGTAATATACTTGGGGTCATCAGAGACCATCAAAAGCTGGTCTACACCTTTAGACTCATGAGAAGAGCGGGATTCATTAACGAGTTTGTGTCTATCTCAACAAATCTTACTGATCGCTGTGTCTACATCTCATCTGATGGGGGCCGTTTGTGCAGGTAGGTTAAATGGCATATACTTTTCATAAAAAAAAAAAAGGTAACGTTTAATTTAAAACAATAGTTCATTCAAAAGTGAATTATTTACTTATCCTCTTGTCATTTCTTCACAATAACCTATTTATGGATCTGTGGTGACAATAAAGTTACAAGAAAGTTGGTGGCCAAACACCAATTATTCACTTAATATGTGTGCCAGTTACCAACATTCTTCTTTTGTTTTTTGCACATGAGAAAGTAATACAGGTTTCAAATGACAATAAGGAAACAATTATACAATTATCCTTTTTTCTCTCACTATGATGTTTTATATGAATGTTTTAAATCAAACCCAAAATGCAAAATACACAAAAATCTTTGTTTAAATGAATAAATAATTTTGTGGCAAACGTTGGATGTTTAGGAGTAAACACTGTGTCATTTGCATTATGTTCTTTGTACCCCTTACAGACCCTATATCATTGTGAAGAAGGGACAGCCGGCTGTGAAGAACAAACACATTGAGGAGTTGTCTCAGGGATACAGGTGCGTTTGAAGCAGATCAATATTTGATAGTTTGATGCATTTGAATGGATGGTTCAGTGTGAGTTTTGTATGTCACTGGAGTCTAAACCATTTTTTTTCTGGAACTTTTTGTGCCTACAGAAGTTTTGAGGACTTTCTCCATGAGAGTCTGGTGGAGTATCTGGATGTGAATGAGGAAAATGACTGTGAAATTGCTCTTTATGAGCATATGATCAAAAAGTGAGTAATTCTCAGCCCCTTACACTGTGTGCACAATTATTAAGCAAGTTTTATTTTTGAGGACTAATTTTGTTATTGTACAACTACAATGCTCTTAGTAAAAAAACAAAATGGAAACACACCCTCAAATCTGAACATTTACGTAGTAAAAGTGTACTTTTGGCTTTTTTAAGAGAGTTATTTACATGTACACCATTATAAGGCAACTATTAGTGTGCAGAATTTTTATGCAACTACATGAACAATAAAGATTTTCCCTTCTCACTTCTTTGTCACATGTTAAAGTGAAAATATACACCCTTCTTTTCAATAACAGGCCTGAGCCTTCCATTCACAGAGTCAGTCAGTTTCTTGATCTGGTCAGAATCAACTTTTTGTTAAGCAGCAACCAACGCCTCACAGACAATGTTCAGAGAGGCGTACTGTTTACCTTTACTGTAAATTTCCTGCTTAAGAATGGCTCAAAAGTTCTCAGTAGGGTTCAAGTCAGGTGAAAAAGGTGGCTATTTCATTAGTTGTTTTTTTTTACTTTTAGGCCTTTACTAGCCTGCCACCCAGCGGAGTGCTTTAATGCTTTAGATGTATCATTGTCTTGCATAAAAAATTAAAGTCATCTTGAAAGATGCAAACTTTTTTCTGTAACACTTCTTGAAAAAGTGTCTTCTAAAAATTGGCAGTAGGTTTGAGAGTTGATTTTGAGTTCAGTTTCAACCCAAAGTCTAACTAGCTCATCTTTAATAAATCTGACCATACCAGTACCCCACCTTCTTGGTGCCTGAGTCGAAGTGGAGCTCTGTTTCCATTACAGATCCAACTAAGGGCCCTTCCATCAGTGCCTTCAAGAGTTACTCTTGTCTTATCAGTCCCCAAAACCTTTGAAAAATCAGTGTTCAGATATTTATTTTCCCATTCTTTCGGGGTCATCAGAGGTGCTTGTGTTTCGGCCTTTCTTACTTTGGCCATGTCTCTGAGAACTGAGCAACTGGTTGCAGTTGAGGAATATGGCAGCACTGGAGGATATTGGGTTCCTGGCAGCTTCATGTTCGATTCTTCTCAAGTCATTGCCTGTTAATATGCATCTTTTCTTCTCGACACGTTTCTTGCGACCCTGTTGACTTTTGGCTTAAAAACGTTTGATGGTTCTTTGATTACACCCCAATATCTTACATACTTCAACAGTGCTTCATCCCTGTGAAAGACTTTTTACAATTTTTTTACTTTTCGGAATCGGTAAAGTCTCTTTTTCGACCCATTTTTCTTGAGAAGAAGAAACTGTCTAATAATAATGCGAGCCTTGATATAGGGTGTAATCTCCTTAGGCTACATCCTACCCTCATAACACAACTACACATTAACTGATATGTGTTAAATCCTTTAAGCATTCAGGTTTATAAAGCATGGAGTTGGAAATTATGGATAAAATTATGATATGGTCAAAATAATCATTGCCTAAAAATCTTTGAACATTGTGTATAGGGACCACAAAGTATTTGGAAACACATTTTCAAAATGTTTCTTTATGTAAAAAAAGTCACTTTGGATAAAAAAATCTGCTAATGGAAATTTTAAATTAAATTTCTAACTTCCACAGAACACAAAAACAAGAACCCACTGGCACCCATTCACCTATGGACAGAAAACCAATGTAAATGAATGAGTGCCAGTTACCAACATTCTTCATAATATCATCTTTTGTGTTCTGTGGAAGAGAGTCATAAAGTTTTGAAATGACAAGTAGATGAGTCAATGATGACACAATCTACAATGGTTGAAGTTTCATTATAATGTATATATGTGTGTTACAGGGAGACAACCCACTTGGAGATTGAACCCTTCACGCTGCTGGGGGTTTGTGCCGGACTGATTCCTTACCCCCACCATAACCAGTCCCCCAGAAACACCTACCAGTGTGCTATGGGCAAGCAGGCTATGGGTAAGACTCCTCATCTCCAAAAGCCCCATCCTCAAACATCCTGCAGGGTCGGTTAGGTTTACAAATGCACACACACTCTTATTCACTTATTCATTCACAGTGGTATTTAAAACCTTTAACACACACGCATCACATTTTGTACATATGTGGACATCAAACATGGCCTGCTTGCGTGGACGTCCTTTTGTGTGTGTGGGCCTTTCCCTGCCACTGTCTCTGAGTGTCATTAGGCATTCATTGTGTCCTGAGCTCAGTGTGTGTAACAGGGTTAGTGTGCTCAGCTGCACAAGAGAGAGAGAGAGCACACTCTGCTGCCCTGGTTACCAAAACTACTTAAACCTCTCCTTACCACCACCCCCATTACAAAACCACTGAGACTGCAACTATATTTGGCCCAATATCCTCTGCCTTGTCTTTTTTTTCTGGACGGACAGCCCCATACATGTGCAAATCTGGTTGTGTGGCCCCAGACCTATTATAACACACTATGTGCTTGTACCCTGATTGTGGAGTAATAGCATTTGACAAATGTCAAAGTCCCGAGGGACGGCTGCTATTATACTATAACCTCACCCCCCCATACCCGTCATGCTAAACATCCACCTCAGAGATATTCTAACACTGCCGACACCAGCCCTCATGTCAGTCTGTTAAACGTGATTTAACATGCATTGGTTGTTTTGTGTTGTTAAACTATTTTTGTCCGTTTGTTACATTTTCAGTGACTTGAAATGTCATGTCAATTTGTGCAATAACCAGACAAATTATAAAAACCAATTCAAACAATTTGAACAACAGTCTTGACCCCAATACATGCCTTTGCTTGACCCTGTGTTGCTATGCAAAGCCACAAAAACATTTTTGTTGTTTACTGCTTTGTACATAAAATCAATCACATGTAATGTAATATGGGTTGAGTTTAAATTTAACCTTTAGGGAAATTTTAATTTTTGAGTTGTTTAAAATGTTTTCAAGATTTCCACGTTAAATTGAATGCAAAGAAAGATATTTGGAAGAATGCTTGTAACCAAACAGTTCTTGGACTCCATTAGCTACCATAGAAGGAACAAGTACTCTTGAACACAAAATAAGATATTTTGAAGAATGTAGGACAACAAAAAGTTTGAATAATTCTGACTATGATTTTTTTCCTACTATGACTTTTCTTGCCTACTATGGTAGTCATTGAGGTCCATATGCTTACAAGCATTCCTCTGAATAAATTTATATTTAACTTAATTGAAAATACAATTAAGGAACAACTAGAGAGTAATCAATGACAGAATATAATTTTTGGGACAATAGAACGCAAAGATGGAAAGCCAATTTTCTAAATGCAAGAAAAAGCATTTTCTTTGAGATTTTATTGCTTTAAAATATAAGACAAGGTAACAAATTTGTTTTTATCTTCATCTTATTTGTATTGGGAATGTAACCCATCTTTTTTTTTTTTCGAACTTAAATGTGATGCATGTTTTTATCAGGTACTATTGGCTATAACCAGAGGAACCGTATAGACACCCTGATGTATTTGCTGGCGTATCCACAAAAGCCCATGGTGAAGACAAGGACTATCGAACTGATCGACTTTGAGAAACTGCCCGCGGGCCAGAATGCCACAGTGGCTGTTATGAGCTACAGTGGGTATGATATAGAAGATGCTCTTGTGATCAATAAGGCTTCTCTCGACAGGGGTAAGAACTATGAGGTCTAAACTAATCCTAAAAATTTAGCGAATTACATTTAAAACCTTTTTTAAATCCAGATTTTTTAGTTACATTTCAGTTCCGTTTTGTTCTGTAGTTTTTTTTATTGTCACCATCTTCTGTTCTTCCTCTCTCTTAGGCTTTGGTAGATGTCTGGTGTACAAGAACGCTAAGTGCACCTTGAGGCGCTACACCAACCAAACCTTCGACAAGGTGATGGGTCCCATGCTAGACGCAGAAACACGAAAGCCTATCTGGAGACACAGCATTCTGGACGCAGATGGCATCTGCTGTCCTGGTAAATCTGGCAACTTGGCTATTCTCTGGTAACACAACATAAAAAATTTAAGTTTCGAACATGCATTTTGCTGTGCAGGTGAGCGGGTGGAGAATAAGCAGGTGCTGGTGAATAAGTCCATGCCCACTGTCACTCAAACACCACTGGAGGGCAGTGCCCAGCCAGGCCAACCCCAGTACAGAGACGTGCCAATCTCGTAAGTTACAGTTTGTTTTCTAAAAAACAGCTTTAATTCAATTAGGATCCCATATAATAGAAACCTACATTTCTCTTTCTTCTGTAGATACAAAGGATCGACTGACTCGTATATTGAGAAAGTCATGATCTCCTCCAATGCCGAGGATGCCTTTCTGGTTAAGATCTTGCTCAGGCAGACTCGCAGACCAGAGATAGGAGACAAGTTTAGTAGTCGGCATGGGCAGAAAGGTACTGCATTACCGTTGTACCAGGTTCAATCTTTTCCCTGACACGTCAACCATAAACCTGCAATTGTAATACAAGTTGAAGACCCTTCTGGTTTAAGTTTGTGACTAAGTTTGGGTGTTTTCACCAGCACACGCATGTCGCCTCTGCAATGCCATCTTAGTTTGCCCGCCCTCCCCCTTAGACGTTTCCACAGGCTGTTTTTCAATTAATTAGCTTTTTGTCCCATGCCAGACTATGCAAATTTATTACAGCAGCACGGCCCTGGGAAAAAAGTGTTTACAGCTCCTATTGTTTGTGAGCACCTCCGCTGAGTGAGCTGGTCAGTAAGATGTTTTAATCAGAGAGTTAACTGGCGCCATGCATAATTCACTCACTTCATTAGCAAAGGTCGTCCACTGGCGCTCTTCATGAGACGTGCCGGTGAGGAGAGGTCAGGAAGGGGTTAGCACCAAACCGCCGGAGATGCTGTTTACTGCTCTTTTTTTAAAAGAGCTTTTGGTATTAAGCCAAAAAGGAGCATGCAAGTGACAGTGGACCCGTATAACACAAGGAAGCTAATTGTTTTTGTGAAGGACAGTGCCGTTCTCTTGAATGTCTTTTGTGCGCTTAGATGCAGGCTTTTATCGAATGCTCTTGTTTGGAAAAGTTGAGAGATGTGTGACTTTCTCCAAGTCCTTTATTACGTTGCAGGCATTTTAATATGCCGGAAAATAAGATGATTCTTGACAAACAGAGTAGAACGTCTGTTAAAAGACATCCCGTTGTGTTTTGGAGCCAAGTTTCACTAAAGTTTCGTTTTTATTATTTTAAACCCCCGTCCTGCATCCCGACCGGGCTGTACTACCCTCATAAGATCCAGTCGCCGGAGAACGATAGGTTAATTATTTACCGGTGACCCAAACACACCGAAGCGCGCACACACACACACAGCTGTCTTGGCAGGGTCTTTTGTGCGAGCCGCCACACTGAGGCTGTACAGGCGATGATGGAGGGCCATGGACTCTTACTGCTGTCCTGCCTTTCTTTCCTGATTTCATGCCTCTTTTATCATTCACTCTCACACAAAACAAACAACACTGAGGATGTATGCTATGGGAACTCCACTCACTCTCTCTCACCTAATACTCTTACGCTCGTAAAATCCTTCCGTTTAATGTTTTGGACACTTTACTCCCAATGGGTTTGTTTTAAATGTTTTGATATAACCTGGGATGATAATTTTCAGTTCTTTTTTACCTTTTTTCAATCAACATTTCAAGGTTTTATTGGTTGAATCAACCCATGTTCAGGTTATAAAGGCAAAATGGTTACTTTCAGTGAATTTATGTTCCAGTTCTTTGTTGTTGAGCTTTTCTCTATCATAGTATTCAACATAAATATTAATGTATAAATATACTCATTAATTATGATTTTAAATGGATAGTTTAATGTAGGTCAAGTAAAGTTTTATATTTAAGGTTGTTTTCAGCTATAATAACATGCGTAAGAGAATAACTTTTTTTATTCATTCTAAAAACGTTTTGGAGAGTTTTCTGTTATGCTTTGAATAGTTAATTATACTTATACCTTTGACGATTAAAGTTTATTTTATGGCTTTAAGTACATAAAATTACATTTTATCAAACCAAACATTGTAATATTACAAATGTAATACTTTAAATATAAGTTTGAATATTTTTCCTTATAACAACCTAATTGTCATAGTGGTGTAGCTTTTAATTGGATATTTCAGAATAAAAAACAAACAAGAAATATATTTGGCTACATTGATAGATCAAATGATGGATTAATACCATGCAAAATAATTATGTTTCAAGAATATTTCTCTGTGTATTATGCATATAAGTTTTATATAAACAGGCATATACTTAAGAAAAATAATACACATGAATAAATGTTTAAATAACAGCTCTTTTCCAAAACGATATAAACTCATTTTAATAATTTTCAAAAATTTTATTTTTTACCTAGATCTATAAATTTTGTTAATATTCAACAAATTCTGTTAAAATGGTATGTTGGCTCAGTCTGAACTTGATTAACAATGATCAAAAACAAGAATATTGTTAATATGGATTTTATTTATCAAATTATCTCTACAGAGATAACAAAACATGCAACATATAACATCAGGGATACTATAAATTAATATAAATCAAATAAATGTAAATGTTCCGGCTGTGTTTTTTACCCCAAGGTGTACATCTGAATGTAGCACCTCTCCAAATCCTGGATAAAATCAAGCAAATTATTTAAGTAACTGTTTGTATATACTTTAAATTATTTGCACATATATATTATAATAAATAAAACATAAACATATTTTATATAAATAAAGTCATATGTTAACGTGTTTAGAAATTAATAAGCACACTACACGAATAGATACATGTATACACAGACTTTTATTCTTGATGCGATTAAAAGCTATTAATCTTTTTGAGGGCCCTACTGCTCTCAGTCCTGATTTTGTTTTCTATGATGTACAGTATGTGTACATCCCTCTCCAGCGTGAAGCTTTCATCGAGCTTTCTATGGTAAAGGGAAACTATGGGTGTATAATCCCCTTCTCACTGTCCAGCTAAGCACCTCTCCTCACTTCCTGCCCGTTCTTCTCGCCTTTATCACTTGCAAATGGCCCAATAATGTGTTTGCTCTGGCTGCAAGAAGAGTGAGAAGCTCCTGGGCAAACATTGACACTCTCACTCGCTGCTTTGGGCCACTTCTTTCAGTCTGAATTTCTAATGGTTCCACTCCACCAGGCCTGAATACTTCTGCTTTGGAAGCTTTTGGACTAGATAAAAGGTACATAGACCTCACGCTTTCTCACCCAGCATATGTTCATGATGTAGGACCTCTGAAATCAGAGAAAAATGGCATTTAGTGTTGTCCATGAACATGAGAAATGGCTCTGAAACTTTTTAATGTTTATTAAGGGTGATGTTCTTCATCTTGATGCTGTTGTAATTTTTGATTTGTAAAATGGGCGTTGTTTTTGTGTAAAATGGGTTGTTTATTATGTGACAGGTGTGTGTGGTCTGATTGTTCCACAAGAGGATATGCCGTTCTGTGACTCCGGCATCTGCCCTGATATCATCATGAATCCTCATGGTTATCCTTCCAGAATGACTGTAAGTTTACTAAATTACATTTGTCTAAACCTAAAATGTTTTTGTTCCGTTTTTATTTACCCAAAAAGTAAAATTATCATTGCTTACTTGCATCCTGTTATTTTAACCTATAAGACTTTCATTCTGCAAAATACAAAAGAAGATATTTTGAAGTATGCTGATAACTGGCACCTGTTCACTTGCATTGGTTTTGTATTCAAACAAAAGAAGCAAAAGGTCCTACTGTTGTTTGGTTGCCAACATTATTTAAAACATCTTCTTTTGTGTTCCAAGGAAGTCACTACAAATTTGCAATGTCAAGAGTGACGGATAACATAATTTGGATATTTGGTAAACTATTACTTATTACATTTTAAATAGCACAATGTAAAGGGTCCATTCAAAAAAATATTTGTATTTTCTTATTCACTTCCGCATTGATACTGTATCTACTATATCTATATCTCTGTTCAAAACAAGTTTTAGATTACTCCACTTACATTAACATTGATTGTACTCACTGTAGATTTTAGTTGCAGATGAAGATCAAACTGACATGTTCTGCAAAATGATAGATTTCTCAATGGCCAATCTGCTCAATTTTTTATAAATATTCATGTGCTTTTATATTCAATTCATATTTGAGAAATAATTATAAATAATGACTATATAAAAATAAGTTTAAAGTAATATAGCACTTTATATAATCATATAAATTCATACAAGTTAGATTTATTTATAACTAAAATGCCTCACATAAAATATCATGCATATCATCCAAATCACGCATATGTGTATGTGTTTATAACTACAAAATTAAAATGCACAATACACAGAGATAGATATGAAGTAAACATAGACTTTAAATCTGGATCACAAAGATTGCATCACCTTACTAGATCATTTGGTTTTTGCAATATAGAATATTAACTTCAACCCTTCTTACATCAGCACAGCAACTAACCTCTTTAGAAAACCTTATTTTCTGTGCTGTTTCTAATTTTGAACTGTGTTTGGGTGCGCACAGCAGGCTGTCATATAGGAAATAGTTTGAGCCGAGAAAAAGATTCCTCTCAATGACAGACTGAGGTCAAAGATCTTCCGGCCCTTTCTGCAAATGACCTCTGTAAAGGCCACTGTCGTGCAGTGGAGCGTGACCTCAACATGATGTCACACTCGGGTTCTCCAGCTGCAGTGTCAGGAAGGGAAAACGGGAACAACTTTACCGTCTATCAGAAAATCTGTACTGACTTATGTTTGCAAAGAAAAGCTTATTACATAAATAGCAAAAACGCAAACAAGATTCTATCACTTAAATTGTTTTTTAAGATAATGCTTAGATTTGAGAAAAAACTAAATGTGGTAAACAAGCAAATAAATATGTAAAGGGTATTTTTGTGTATTAGGTTGGAAAGCTGATTGAGCTGTTGGCTGGTAAAGCAGGAGTGCTGGATGGCCGCTTTCACTATGGAACTGCTTTTGGGGGCAGTAAAGTGAAGGACGTGTGTGAGGATCTTATCCGCTATGGATACAATTATCAGGGCAAGGATTACGTCACCTCTGGCATCACAGGGTAAAAAGCTGTTCTTTTTGCATGTGGACACAATACTTCCACTTTTAGATTATAAAGGCATAGTTCACCATATTGTCATCATTTAATAACAGTCATGTTATTCCAAACCTGTGTTTGACGCCATCTTTAAAATGCAAAAGAAGATATTTTAATAAGTCTCTCTGCCAATAAAAAAACCTTATTAAAAGGAAAAATATGTTATTTTGGGTTCTGCTGAACAGAGAAATTCAGGTTGATGATTGTTTGGGGGAACCATCGATTTTATATTTTGCTGTTTTTTTCTTACCTGATTTTATTTGCACTTTTGTTTCAGAGAGCCTTTGGAAGCTTACATCTACTTTGGTCCTGTTTATTATCAGAAACTGAAGCACATGGTGCTAGATAAAATGCACGCCAGGGCGCGTGGTCCACGAGCAGTGCTTACTAGGTACAAAGTAATACCTTGTTTACTATATTAGTCTTTATTTTATTGCTCCATATCTAGACTAAAGACAAACTCTGTTGCTTCTAGGCAATTTAAATTTAGATGCTGCACTATTTAACCATGGGATAATCTAATCTCTTTGGTAAATTAAACTAGATAAAAGCTAAAAATAATGCATAAAATTCACAGGCAGCCTACTGAGGGTCGCTCTAGAGATGGAGGTCTGCGTCTTGGGGAGATGGAGAGAGACTGTCTTATTGGCTATGGGGCCAGCATGCTTCTGCTTGAACGACTGATGATCTCCAGTGATGCTTTTGAAGTGGATGTGTGTGGACAGTGTGGTTTGCTGGGATACTCAGGCTGGTCAGTAAATAAACGTTTATTCGCCATAATCGTTTCAGAGATAATGTGCACCCAAGTGATTTGGCTTTCTCCCTCCCCTGTCACAGGTGCCATTACTGCAAGTCCTCCTGTCATGTGTCATCTCTACGAATCCCATATGCCTGCAAACTGCTCTTCCAAGAGCTGCAATCCATGAACATCATCCCTCGTCTCAAACTATCTCCCTACAATGAG
The DNA here is from genome assembly GCA_033220385.1 of Triplophysa yarkandensis. Classification (NCBI taxonomy): domain Eukaryota; kingdom Metazoa; phylum Chordata; class Actinopteri; order Cypriniformes; family Nemacheilidae; genus Triplophysa; species Triplophysa yarkandensis. The sequence goes on along the minus strand of CM065669.1, from coordinate 8,875,648 downwards.
TGATTAATGATAACTTGCCAGAACCTTACATAAAGAGGAGAGTTAAAGTATTATTATGGACTATGTTAACATGATGTCATTTGAACGTCAGTTTAGAGAGTTTGATACGCGTGCAACCACGCGGTCTTAAAGAAAGATTAAATCCTTTCTTTTTCCCATTTTGATTTGGGAATGTGTGGATATGTTTACTTTAGAATCATATTTAGTTTATGATGAAAATAATAAAATACTTTTCTTTACATAAACAAAAATTGTGGATTATTGGGAAATCTGTACATTGTTAATAGAGTGAATAGTTTTCACCCGAAAAAGAAGATTGTCATTTACATACCCTCTTAACCTGTATGACTCTTTCCTCTACACAAGATAATTTGAAGAATGTTAATAATCAATCAACATTTGGACCTGATTAACTTCCATTGTAGGGACACAAAACCACCAAAACATTTCTCAAAATATTGTTATCCGGTTTGAACAATATGAGGGTGAATAAATAAGACTTTAATTTTAACATGAAGTATCTCTTTTAGTAAGGCCATGTAGGGAGGGGGGCGGTGTATTGAGCAATCATAATTAAGTGTTAATGTGACAACAGTGACAGCAGAAAGGAGCTTGTTGTTACACTGACCACCTTCCCACTCTGCTTTTTACACTAATAAAACATCCACTATTCAGAGATTGTTCCCACCCACTAAGCAGCCGTGGAAGGCTTTGATTGGAAGAAAGCATCTCACATCGGTAGAATGGCTGCTGACAGCACGACTCTCTGGGTTGGGGGTATGAGGGTTTGTCTCTTTTGGCCGACTGCACCTGTCCTAGCTAATGAGGGGCTAATGAGACTCCAAGTAGGCGAGTAGAAAAAGGAAGTCTTCTGAAGAAAACATGCAAAGATTCCCCTCCTCACCACACACCACAACCTCCATTTTTCAAACTTAATTAGGAATTATCTGTATCCGTGTTATAGTCTTTCTTGACCTTCCTCTTAAAAGCTTGTTAAAGGATCTGGTTAATATATGTAGTTTCAGATGACTGTAGGAATATTGGCTCCTGATTGAGCTTTTAGGTTCTTCTTCTGTTCTTCATATGTTTCTTTTATTCTAGTGTTAGTTGTGTATTATTTTTGTTTGTGAATTTAGGCTGCTGTTGGCCGTAAAATAGATGTGACTGACATGAAGTTAGGCTTATTTCAGCTAGTTACAATTAACACTTAATGGCAAGCGTAATCTAATGTGACATTTTAGAGGGTTTATACAAATTTTTATACAATTTACTCACCCTTATGCACTGCCAAGCCTGGGTAGATTCTGCTGAACACAAAATTAAATATTTTGAAAAATGCTCTGATCCAAACAACATTACACTATTGGTACAAATCCACAAAATATCTTGTGTGTTACCATTAAAAGGCAACCACAAAGTGTCAAATACTTTTTCTATAATAATCCTATTTCTTTATTACTTTGTTTTTTTTAGAACTAAGAGACCATTTCAAAACCATATCAGGATTTCAGAATTTTACTGTTTATGAATCTAAACAATTAGTTTAAACTAGCTTTCATTTACAGAAGATTAAACTAGAGAAACAAGTCAAAGTAACATATTTGTTTTAGTTATATTTTTAGACTTCAAATACTTCCAAGAAAACACGTTTCACATATAAGCGTATTCATGTTTCAGCAACACAACAGTCATATTTGAGAAGATTTTGTGTTATTTTATGTGCCTGATCATGTTGTTAGCCTTTCCCAATGCTGTTGGAATAGTTTGTCATTACTGAGATTGATTTAGTTGCAATTAAATAAACACAGGACTATAATGACCACGATACACCTAGAAATGCTGATTCAATGAAAGTTTAGAATGGTCTCTTTAGTTTTTAAATTTGAATCTAATTTCAGTATTGTTTGCTTTCAAAAGTGCTTTTCCCCTTTTTAGGGATACATGGAAACAGAAGTCATGTTTCTGTGTGGCTTGAGTGTCTAAATACTTTTGGGACAACTGTGAGAAGTCGCTTTCTACTAAATACTAAATAGCATCGTAAATAAAGTCTGGCTGCCACGCAGAGCATCCTTACGCCTGCGCAGTCTGTAAGCGGAGGACAGAGTCCAGCTCTGCCATCCAACAAGTGGGGAGCAGTTCCACCATAATCCGCCTTTCTCCTGCTCCATCTCTCCCTCTTTCCCCTGTGGTTCCATTCATATTCTAATCACAGCTTTCCCTTCTGCAGTTTGTAGGCACTCCATCAGAGCCCTCCCTGCCTCGGGCTCTACACTTTTACTTCCCCCTTTGTGGCAGTGCTCTCCTCCCAGCACACTAAAATAAGGTTGCCTCAAGAAGAGAGAGGGCGAGAGAGAAGTGAGGTGGGTTCACACTGGTCATCTTTGGCAAAACTTTCTCTTTTCATTGCAGCATGTGTAATTATCCATCAAGTTTCTTGACACATGGTGACCGAAATGTAAGATAAGGTCAGTTGATGTTTGGGATGATGCACAAGTTAGTTACTCGGATGTTAATTGACAAAACTTTTACACTCATTCCCAGACTTATTAGGGACGATACCGACATCAAAAAAGTTCCGCAATGGGCCCAAAAGTGGCCCTTGGACAGGGAACTTTAAAACTGAGGCTGAGGGGGATGAGTGCGTATTTGAGGAGGGGGTATGAAAACGTATTAAATGCTATAATAGGAGACGGGGAGGCCACAGTGCTGGGATTGCGTAGATCTAAGCCTCTTTTTTTCTGGGAAGGGAGCTTTTCTTATTCAAAACAGCCCCACAAAAGACTTCCAGTGAGCCTTGCCACATCCCCATCTGACTCGAAGCCATTCATCAGCCTGCCGAGCCTATCAATGACATATCCCCCATCAGGGCTCCTATAAAATCAGCCCCTTTCCCATGAAACATCAGCAAACATTTTGACGGCTCTGGCTTTTCCCCCGCTGGATCTCTGGAGTCTCTGACCCCCCCACCCCATCCACCAACCCACCCACTCCTAGAACCCCCACCTTCATCAACGCCACCCTCTCCACGGACCTCACATCTTATGCATCTCTGCGACGGGCAGTTCTCTCGGAGAGACGGAGGGAGCTGAGGAGGGGGAGTCCAGCACGGAGCCATTTTCTCAGAGGAGCCCCTGGAACGTGCATGGAAAGAGGATGCATTGTGGGCTGCTGGAAGAACCTGACATGGATTCCACAGGTTGGTTTCTGCTGCACCGCCGTGACATTGGGATGCTTGAGAGCTGGGCTCTTTCGGAACTCAAAGTGGGGCCTTGGGATTATGACCTGAGATTGACATCAGAAAAAGTTGTTTTTAACCTGTAGAGTCCATTAGGAAAACTCCAGATAAGTTGGCATGCTTTTTGGCTCCTCTTGTGTGGATGGGTGTTGCTCTGCTGAGCAGATTTTTGGGGATTATGCATTTTTGCATATAAATGTGGACTGGATTTTTATGGCCTTTATTTTAGGCTAATTTATGTTTAATAAAAAGTTAAGGCAGAGTGTGCAGGGCTGCACCTGCTTAATCTCTATGAAACTTCATGCCATTGGAAAACATACAGTCAACTAAAAAGTCTAATTATTTAACTGGTAAAGAATATTTAGGAAATAAATACACGAAAATTGTAAATTTAAGTGGATTTAAATTGTTTAATTTAAATTGTTTGATTTTATCTAAATTAATATGTTATGCTGCTATGACATAATTAAAGCAAATACTTATGCGTGCAATAATTTGCGTTATTTATTTTAAAATATGTGAAATAATTTCTACACTAATTGTAGATGATAAATGATCCCAGATCGGCTCGCCATCAGATTAGACATAATCCGATTATTTGGAGCGCTACTTAAAACTGTTCAATTGATTCAATTACACAATCGAATTTAAAACCACATAGAATTAATTCAGTTCGGAGAATAGAAAGCATAAATAGCTGAACATCGAAAAAAGCAACGACATGTTTCAAACTATAAATTGAAATATAGGATAATTATAAAAATCATAAATGTCATTCATTAGCTCAAAAAAATATAAAAGAAATTGACTAAAAAAATTAAATAAATAGAGATATCATGCATTGTTGTTACAATTAAAAATATATAATAAAAATAAATATTCACTGCAATAAACTTTTGCTTTTCACAACTTGTTGTCTCTAAAATATTTACATTTACATTTAAACGTTTTTAATTGATATCACAATTAAGAGCATGTAAAGATGAGCTCTTTATTAATTTAAACAATCGAAATGTTACACTCTTAAAATAAAGTAAATCATAATCCCCAGCTCAAGCATAATACACAGAGTAAAATTATTGGATTATATTATTAAATATATTTTCATTCTCTCAAACTTTACAACTTTTTTCATAACTTCGGCCACGCGCTGCATCAGTGCGGCTCGTCCTGCCACTCACAGCCATGGCAACCGATGTTATGGTGACCGTTGTCATGGCCCGCGAGGTGAGGACATGACTATGAATGAGATCATATAATAAGTGTTGTGATGTCATGACGTCATTCAGTTACTTACACAGCAGAAATCGGACCTATTATGACGACAACAGCACGAGCGGCCGCGCGCCTTTAATTCGGCTTGGGAACAATGTGGGATTCCTGCACTTCTGCGGAAAACTCTTCCCATACATCCCAGCTGTCCAAAGATCAAAACTATCGATTGTTATTAAACTGACCCGTCACTATTAAGCTCCTTAACAACGACGAGCGCGTTTCCGGATGTTGCATCCAGACACAGAAGTGATGGAGATATTTTGAAACATGTGCAGTAGTCTCTGCACTTTTGCTCAAATTCAAAAGGGAAAAAGTTTAAAGAAACAATAAATCGTTCAAAGTAATAAAATAATGTTATCTGCACCTGTTGCCTTTACAACAGACATTAAAATAGAGAAAAGTGCAAAATTATTAAGAATTGTGTTTTTACAGAGAGCTGGATTGAAAGATGTCTAAACGAAAGTGAGAGTAAACGCTTTTCCAGCCACACATCTGTTGGGAATATGTCCAACGACGAAAGTAAGTCATGATTTATGTACAAACTACATATATTTACTAGAAAAATGTCATCTGGAGAACTCTTTCTGACTGTGAAAACCAAGAAGAAAAAATAGTTTTATTTAAATGTGCATAAATGATATTTGTTTGTGTCAATCCTGATGTTTTATCTTTCTAATCTAAGACGAGGAGAAGGAAAATAATCGAGCATCTAAACCACATTCAACACCTGCTACATTGCAATGGTAAGACAAGATTTAAATTCATTTACTCATGTTTTTATCTAATAATGAATCATGTGTGTGTGTGTGTGTGTGTGTGTGTGTGTGTGTGTGTGTGTGTGTGTGTGTGTGTGTGTGTGTGTGTGTGTGTGTGTGTGTGTGTGTGTGTGTGTGTCTGTCTGTCTGTCGGTGTCTGTCTGTCTGTCGGTGTCTGTCTGTCTGTCTGTCTGTCTGTCTGTCTGTCTGTGTGTGTGTGTGTGTGTGTGTGTGTGTGTGTGTGTGTGTGTGTGTGTGTGTGTGTGTGTGTGTGTGTGTGTGTGTGTGATTAGTTTTTATACTATTTCTATAATAATTATTTTATTAAGTGGCAGATTGAGATGACCAATAGGAGAAGAGGTATTAGTCTGTGGGTTTTTCAAAAGTGAAATAATTAAATAAAAAATTTGTATTAGGCTTTTGGGTTAACTCGTTATAAATAATTTATGATTGTAAGAAAGAAAATGATCTCTTTGTTAATTATATTAATTATTACATACGGGACACCACATTAAACTACATTGATTATTATGTCATATTTAGATATGAGACAACTGTCGTTCTTCATTTCTTTTTTTATATGTATGTATTTCATCTGTCCTGGAAGCTTTTCAATCCAGCACACTTTAAAATGTAAATAATTATTTTTAACTAAGTAAGTCAAGGAACAGATTGAGCATTCAAGATGAAGAAGACATGATCTACACACATGCAAAATAATAAATAGAAGAACATTCTGCTTATCGTTCCTGAAAGAACTTTACATGTCTGTATTTATCAACCGTTGGATATTGGCCGATATTTAAAACATGGCTGTGATATTAATTTTAGGACTTTTAGTTGTGCGCCTGTTAAATCTAAGCCACCAGACACATTGATGTTATTTGTGTTTATCAACAGGTTGGAGGAGAATTATGAGATCGCAGAGGGTGTTTGTATTCCTCGCAGTGCACTGTACATGCACTATTTGGACTTTTGTGAAAAGCATGATTCTCAGCCGGTCAATGCTGCTAGCTTTGGAAAGGTATTCAATGTTATCCCTTCTATATATGAAATATATTTTAAAGAAACTTTTCTTAAAGTCTTCAATGACTTCTCCATGATCATTTACCTCTGTTGACATAATCGAGGGAATTATGAAGAGCCACTGTCAGTGGTCTCCACTTACACATCTTCTACAAACTCATAGCTGGACAATATAAACAATGAACATGTTCACCCTTGTTCCCACAACCCCTCAACCCACCTACTCACATAGCCACCCCCTGACACCCTTATCCTTCTCCCCCGGGTCCTGTCGGAGGATATTGAAAAAGAGAGGGGGCCTGGATTAATGTGTAATTAAAGGAAATTTGGAAGGGTGAGATGTTGCGGAATGTAAGATCAGTGGCAGGAGCAGCGTGGGGTGTCCTTTAGGAAGGCTTCATTGATTCAGGACAAAAAAAGAGAGAGAGCTGGACCTGCCTCCCTGTCTGCTCATTTATCAAGCCAAGCCTGACAGAAACTTCACAGCTTGGCCTCTTTTTTCATCCTACACAATAGAGAGCTTCACTGTTTGCAAAGTTTTCTGTACCGGGAGCCGGACCAAGGAGCTTGTGGACCAAAAGCAAAGAGAAAGAGAGAGAGGGACAAATTATTGAGAAATAAATGTGGATAGTTTTGACACAGTAGGGCAGATATCAGCACATTGGTGTTGTGATTAAGGGATGAAAGATGTAGCCAAAGAGTTCTGACCAAAATTCTGACATCTTTCTGATTCAAACAGATAATAAGACAGCAGTTCCCTCAGTTAACCACACGAAGACTGGGAACCAGAGGCCAGTCAAAGTAAGTTCTTTTTTTAGTATTTTAATGCTATTGTTTTAGACTACTGACCAAAAATTTTGATTACATTTGTACTTTATTCTTTCTCATCCATATTGTAGATTAAAAGTCAAATCATGAACTGACCAAAATAATGTACACAAATCTTCATTAGATTGCAGCTCAGCAAACATTTAATCCACCGGAGAAAAGGTTAAGAAAAAAGTTAAGAAAGTCACACCAATGCGGTTTTATTACAGGAATACATTAACGAAAATTTACAATTTTGTCACAAATTACTCCCTCTTTTGTTTTTATAAATTTCCTCTGCTGAACTCCAAAGAATGAATTTTGAAGAATTTTGGTTACTGGAATTCCTTTTGTGAATGGGTGCCACTGCAGTTTGGTTATTAACTTTCTTCAAAATATCTTCTGAATTCTGCAGAAGAAAGAAATCATACAGGTTTAAAATGATAAGAGGAAGAGTTAATGACACAATTACATTTTTTGGTCAACCATCACTTTAATTGAATTTGTACAAACTATGAATCCTGTCACTCACTCCTCTCTATTAGGTATCACTATTATGGCATTGCTGTTAAGGAAAGCTCACAGTACTACGATGTGATGTACTCCAAAAAAGGCGCTGCATGGGTGAACGAGACGGGCAAGAAAGAGGTCACCAAACAGACAGTGGCGTATTCACCGCGCTCCAAGCTGGGCACTCTCCTGCCAGACTTTCCAAATGTCAAAGACCTAAATCTGCCCGCCAGTTTGCCAGAAGAGAAGGTAAACATATCACTAAAACTAACCTCTACTTCATCCGACCCCAGCCACCCCTCCCCTCTAGATCCTGCTTTCATGTGTCTAGCGGACCTTCCCTGGGTCTGGATTTAGATGAGGACCACAAGGATTTATGTGTTGGTTCCTAGCGAAACTCTTAATCTTTCGAGTAGATAATAAGATCTTGCGCGGGACAAAGGATGGGCACTAGCTGTCTCGCTCTTAAAAGGCGCCTGTAATTTTAAATGGTTTGTGAGTTCTGATCTTTAAAGCCTCTTTTTATACACTGGTTTGGCCAGGACTTGCAATAGGCATTGTTTTTTAAGGCTTTTTTTGTGGATTGGTATTTTTATCTTCTTTCATAGTCTTTCAGATTTATATCAATGAATAAGCATGAGTAAATTTTGTCTGACATAATTTAAACTGGAAGGTTTTGTAATGTCTTGTCTATGGGAAAGATTTACAAACAAACTCTCTTTTTTCTACAAGGTTTCAACATTCATAATGATGTACAGAACTCACTGCCAGAGGATATTAGATACAGTCATACGTGCCAACTTCGATGAGGTAAGACGATTGTACATTTTATGAATGGTCTGCAATAAGATGCTTTTAATGTGTTGATGGCATTAATGGTTCTTTTGAACATATTTTTGTGCTTGTACAGGTCCAGAGCTTTCTGCTTCACTTTTGGCAGGGCATGCCACCCCACATGTTGCCCGTCCTGGGCTCTTCTATAGTGGTGAACATAGTTGGTGTCTGTGACTCGATATTGTACAAGGCCATCTCAGGGGTTCTCATGCCAACCGTCCTACAAGCTTTGCCTGATAGGTAAGACCATTTCCGACTTTCACAAATTTTCCACAACCATTAACTACAAATTTTTATTTGCTTATTTGATGTAAAAAGAACTGAACAAAGTATAACATTGAAATTCTTATATTATATAAGGATTTGGTTTGGTTTTAACTTTAAAGGAGAAGTAACATGCAGTTTTTTTGCCACTCTTGTGTTAAGCTTGAATACATGTAGTGTTGGAATATCTGAAAAAAACAATTTTTTCAACCCATTTACCGACCACAGATAATAGCTTTTCAACTGTTTACGGATAAGGCCGAGCTCTCGCTGGTGGGCTGGGACGCCAATTCCTCACGAGGGTTTCAGGAGTGAACATGCTGATGCTCATGCTCCTGTGCGCTCTCTGAGGGGTGCAATGGCAAGATTGTACAGGTCACTGGCCAGTAAATAACTCATGATTTCATGACAATTGAAAGTTGATTATAAAAAAAAAATATTCCGAAAGCTTTTGCTATAACAAATTATTATTATTACTATTATCACGTTGGACACGGCAACTCCACATGTTTAACTATATAAAGCACTTATAAGGAATGAAACAGTGTGATACTTCTCCTTTAAAGACTCACTGTGACTGTGATATTGTATTTATTGTTGAATAATTATTGACTTGTCTATTCAGTCACAAACTTAAAACCTTCTTTCAAATTTTCTTTTTAAAAAATATGCACTTGATCATAGCTACTTTCTGAAAATGTATTTACAATGTAAACTTAAAGAACACAAAACAACACCATTATAAGACCTTTAAAGTAATTGTTCAGCTAAAATATTTTCATTTTATGCTTTTACTAACCTTTATACATTGCTTTGTTGTGCTGATCACAAATAAATATTTGAAAGTTTGCAACTAAGGCCTTACATGTCACCGTTGACACGCATAGTAGAATTTTTGTCCTACTATAGGATTCCATGGTGACCCAAAATTACTTGAATACAAATTTCATTTGCAGATTCCATTGAATCATATGTGACGTCATCATTTATTGCATGTTGTATATAATATTCTTTTTAATAAAGCCTCACTCAGGTGATCAGGAAGTTTGCCAAACAGCTAGACGAGTGGCTGAAGGTGGCGCTACACGACCTGCCAGAGAACTTGCGTAACATAAAGTTTGAATGTAGGTGTCAATTCATAAGATACTCTCACAAAAAGTGGCTGTTGTTTTAATCAAACATTTTATTTGTGTCTTTAGTGTCAAGACGGTTTTCACAAGTACTTAAGCGGCAAACATCATTGAATCATCTGTGCCAGGTAAGGCATGTTTTTATATTTTACAAATAAAGGTGACAGTACAGTGTAGAGTATGCTGTAACTATGTTTGCTTTTGCAGGCCTCTCGAACGGTGATCCACAGTGCAGACATTACCTTTCAAATGCTGGAGGACTGGAGGAATGTAGATCTAAACAGCATCACTAAGCAGACACTTTATACAATGGAAGACTCTAGAGAAGACCAGAGAAGACTTATCATCCAATGTAAGGAAGGATGGCTTCATGTAAAATATCCGGTTTTGTATTTGCGGAACAGACACATATTTCTCCAGGTTCAGATCAGTGTAGTGTACTTGTTTTGTTATTGCCGCGGTCTCTCATGCCGCGCTGTAGTGAAAGGCCTGCTGGTTGGTGTTTTGCTCCAATCAGATCTCAAACAGTAGCTGTCAGTCGGCGCTGAATCATTCCCACGACCATGAGAGTCGAGCTTTAACCACAGACACTGAGAGGTTAACCCTCACAGTCTGACACCCTGAGGAGCATTTCAAATTCATTTCAGCATCAACCGCTCACATGACTGATCAGGTCAAAGTTCACAGATTCTGTCATGTCATCCTCAAAAGAGGATTCTGACTTTTTCTACGTTTCTTGCAGAGATCTCAAAACTTTAATTGTAATGTACACAACCTCACGGCAAAAACATTTTCCTGTGACATTAGGTTTGTAGGCAGAGTTAGGCCTTGGGCATCAGTATTGCCTTTTTTAATAATCATACTTTTTTATATGTTAGTACACCAAAAACATTTTTTAAGAATTCTCAATGCGGTCAGTTTGGAAATATATGTTATAACATTCTAATGCATTAAATTCCCTGCCCCAAAAATTGTGATAACCTAATTTTGTTCGTTTTCTGTTTCTTTCTCTTCAATCAAAGTATATCAAGAATTTGACCGCCTCCTAGAAGATCAGTCTCCTATCGAAGCCTATATCGAATGGTTGGACTGTATGGTGGAGAGATGCGTCGTCAGGGTCAGTAAAACACAAACATTAGCTACTTCTACACGCTGAAATAAGGTTAAAAGAAGCATAACGTGTATCATGATTGTTAGAGATATGTTGCTTGAATATTGTGTAAGTGGAATTCTCATTGTTGAGAAACTTTTATTATTGACAAATTCTCTATTTACTCCTTTACATTACCGGTCAAAAGTTTTGGCACACTTGAGTGAAATGTGTCTCATTATTTTAAAAGCCATTGATCTAAAGGTGAATGCCTAACTGTCTGAAATAAGATTAATACACAATATTATAATTTAGCAGACTTGCATGTTTTTTTTTTTGTGAAATGTTATTATATAATAAATTTTTTTGATATGGTTGATTTGACTGAAGAAAGAATTAAGAAAAGCCAAGAAGAGTGCAGAATATATAGGGACTTTTTCAAATTTAAATATCTTAAAAAATTTTTTTCCAGTGAGACCATAAGAAGCTCCTTCAAAAAATAACAAGAAACATTTAGTCAAAAAGTGACTACACTGATGATGATCAATTAAGATATATTTTATTTTATATTTTTATTTTTTAGTTATAACAAAATCCCCACAGTTCCCTTTGTTCATTTCCTAATTTTGATTAGTTTCTTATTGTTCTAAAATGTAAAAGAAAATAATGCAAAAGTGTCCCCAAACTTTTGACCAGCAGTTTACATTGTCACCGAATCCAGTCTGGTCAAACATTATTATCTGTGAGTCCCTCAAAACCAAACTAAGTATACAGGTGCCCAGCCCCATGACTGTAAATGGTGTCACAACATACTTAAGATCGCTCGTGATGCAATTGCCCAACTTAATGATGTCTTCATGGCCTCTCTTGCACCCATTATAATCCAGATATAGCCTTGTTAATCTGGTTGCCATAGGAACTTTCACTACCTACCAGACAATAGTTCAATAGGGAGGGAGTTTCCCCAGGGGCAAATCAAATAGTTGACTTGTTGACATGTTTTTCGTTCTTGGGGGTTAGGCCCCACTATGAAACCAAAGGTTAAGGCCCCTGTGCCTTCCCCCAAGCTTTTCTCATGGTAATGTTCCATTCAGGTGGCGGGGAAGAGACCCGGATGTCTGAAGAGGGTAGCTCAGCAGTTCCTGCTCATGTGGTCGTGTTTCGGGACCAGGGTTATCCGCGACATGACGCTGCATAGCGCACCTAGCTTTGGTGAGTCAAGCTGTTGATCATCTGATCATCCAGCCGACTAAATTAATTTGAGTTCTACATAGTTGCCAAACTACAGTGACACTTGTCTGAAACCACCACATGAAATGTAAACCTTTATCTAAGATGGCAGCCGCACTAACTCTTGGCTTACACCACTTTGCCAACTATGGCAGAGTAACAGAAAGAGAAGGGCCATAAAAGAGGTAAAGGCCCCCTCCCTATCAGCTCTGTCTGTGAATATCAAAGGCACAGCTGGTCGTAGTGTTTTGATAATGCAGCTCTCCGTACAAAACAGCTAATTAACAAAGGGTAACCCCCACCAAGTCTTTCCCCTTCTTCCCATTTTATGACCAGGCAGTATTGCGCCCAGTCCGCTGAATAGGCGCAATGTTTATTATGCACATAGCGGCTGGAGTTGCTAACACAATGCGAGGATTGTGCCATGTTCCTTATGAATTCTTCCTCGCCGGTCTCATTCAGAGCATGTGCTCAAAGCATCATATGCTTCAGTAACTCTCTAGAGCGTTGGGTTAGACTGCTTGTTTGTTGATGCTTTGTTGAGTTCCTCCTATTTTAAATAAAAGGTTAATTCCTCTGCTGAAGACTAAACATGTCAATGTGAAATACATTAAATGTTTCAGTATTGGTTCATTAGTAATATTAAATCATCTGTAAACCCGAGGCTCTGAGGAGTTTTGCATTTGATATCTGCCTAGTCTTTTATATTAAAAGTGGGACCTCTAAATTCTGTAAAACATGTGATCACTGTGCTTTCTTAAATTCCTTATTTGCATTTACAGGCTCATTTCATTTAATCCATCTCATGTTTGATGACTACGTGCTGTATTTGCTTGAGTCTTTGCATTGCCAAGAAAGAGCCAATGAACTCATGAGAGCTATGAAAGGGGAGGGTGCAGCAGGTAAGATGGATTTTCTACATTTACTTTTAGTTATTTAGTGACGTACACACAAAAGCAATCAGTACAAGAGGCAACAAAGCATACATAAGTGTAGTAATACTAGTTCTAGTTCAAATAAATACAGTACACAAGGCCAAATGTAATCGAAAAGGGTATGTAATAATGGCTCTTATTTTAGGTTTGCTTGCACCCATATACCAAACAGCTGCATACAAACAGAAATTATGTTATCGTAGATTTCTAAAGTTTGTCATATTTTTGGCTTTTTAAGCAGATACAGGGGAGGAGCTGATGCTGATGGGCTCCACTCCTACGTCCACATCTCCTGAACCCTACTCACCTGCCAAATCCGTTCATTCTGCGGGAATGCCTGCACCGGGTTCCCCCAATTCAGCCCAGTCTCCGGAGTATCCAGGTGCTCCCGCTACCGCAGGTAAATGTTGCACAACTCACACTGCTGTGAGCTGCATTCACAGGGTTCATTTAACCTGTGTCTCACAGAAAGGGCAAAAAACTAACAGGCCAAACACGTTTCTTTGTATATTTATGTCTGTGTATGTGCCAGGAGCTGTTCAGTCATATACCTGGTCCCTTACATACACAGTGACAACTTCAGGTGGCAGCCCACCTGACACCGGACCCCAGCTTTCCTGTATGCGAGGCGGACCTGCAGTACCTACCCCATCGCCTGCCCACCGGATGCCGGTTTACCCTCATAGAGATGAGCATGGGTGAGCATGGAAATCATGGATTTTATTTGATCGTATATTGAAATTTACTGATACCTCTATATTTGGGGTATAGACTCTTTATATTTTTTGAAATGTGTACCCTTTCTCTTTTCTGTAGGTATACTGGCAGCTATAATTACAGCAGCTACGCAAACCAACATCATGCTGCCATCCAGAGTCAATATTCAAGTCTGACCCATGAGCCAGGGCTGCCCGCCCCTCTGTATTCTTCATACCGAACCTCTGCACAGGTTAGGCAACATCTACTTGACATACCACATTTGCCTTTATGCAAAGTGACTTGAGGTGTATTCGGTCAAAATGTTTTACCTGTGTATCCATGACCTTGGTGTTGCTAGAACATTCTCTCATACCAACTGAGAAACTCGAATTCCAGTAAAATCAACTTAAACTTGCTTCATACAGATTCACTGGAAATTAATATATCTGAAAATTAAGTCAACTCATCATTTTTGGAAAATTTGCACCAAGAATAATGTTAATATCCCGTTCAAAGTGGAAATCTCACAATACACATTTTAAAATAAACTACAATGACCCAATAACAGAGGTAAACAGGTGTGTATTCGCCAATATCTTTAGAGGAAGTGTATTCTGTTCTTGTGTCACGTACAAGGCCTGTAACTGAGAGAAGAAGGCTTGTTTGAATGTGAATGGGGGATAATGCATTACATCCATTAGCATCTGAAATGTGTGGCTAACTGTTATCCACAGATGTCTATGGATGGATAATCTTAACACAAAAAGGGGTAATAGGCTCAGAAATAATGGACATTTAGCATTTATATTTAAAGTGTATTCAATTAGAAATTAACAATGGCTGCTGAGTTAACAATCTTTGCTTAATATCTAATTATCTTGTACATAGGTTCAAAGGAATCGTTCACACAAAATTTTGAATTCTGTCATGGGTACCCTTATGAAAAAAGTATACTTGGAGTTTGATAAATAAATTTGAGTACAAATCAATTGTAAAAGTAAAAAAGTATTTAGTAAATAAACATTAATGTATTAGTCATCTCCATTTAAATTTTTTCCCAATTTTTTTTTACAAAATATATCCAACTTTGTGAGTTACTCATGACAGAATCTTTATTTTTAGGTGAACCATCTCTCTAATTTTAAATTGCAACCCTTTAGTAACAAATTTACTTTTAATGTTAGTTCGGTCTTTAAATCTAAAGGTCTGGGTTTGTATTGTAATATTTGTCAATATACAAAACTATACTATTTTTGGATATTTGTATGCTGTTTCTACTTCTGAAATAGAAGAGTTGAATGTTGACTATTCTATAGGGTGAAAGTTACTGAAACCTAGTGAATGGTTGAATTTAACTGTTTGACTGTGGTTGTGGATGGAGAAGTGGGGGTTGTGTCAAACGTATTGAAAGTCAAAGTGGGTTCGATTGAAATTTCCTGTCAAGAGCTCTCCGGCCCAGCCTGCCTTTGTAAAGGGAGATCAGCTGGACCTTAGAGTTTCGGAAGCAGTGTTGCTGAACTCCACGCAGCGGATACAAACTCTGAAAGGTGGGCCTTCCCCCACGGCTCTCTCTCCTCTCAATGCCTCACCAAAAGCTCAAACAGTGACCCAAGATCCAGCCGGAGAGTGTGTATTAAAATATTGTTATTCAATGGTCTCTTTTCTCTGCGTGATTAGGAGGTCACCAAGCCACACATCTGGGTCTCTGACCCCGCCTGACTTTCTTATTCCGTGCCACCATCCTTCATAAAGGCTGACTGTGGACGGTTTCTATTTAAAGAGCATTTATAGATTTTAACTTCCACTTACTTTCCGTCAACTAAAAATGGACACAATGTCTGTGCTTTGTTCGACTGAAGAGGCAAACACAGAGGAGACAAATGAAGATTATGTTGACTTCCGAGAGAGAACAGAACATTTTATATGGATACATGTCGTGTGCTGACATGCTTACGCACTTAGTTTTTGGATCGTAACCCAACGCAATATATACATTTAAGTTGCAAACTCTTTTGTTTCACAAAAGGAAAAGTTCATTCATAATTAATCTTTAACATAAACTGGACTGAATGTGTGTGAACTTAAAGTGGAATTCTGTCATTTACCCTCTTGGCATTTGTAACCTGACTTCAGCAAAACACACAAAAAAGATATTTAGAGGAAAGTTGGTTACCAAACAGCACCATTTTCTTCTATGTATAGATCTAAAACCAATGCATTTGAATGGGTGCCATTTCCCAACATTTTTCTAAATATCATCATTTGTGTTTTGTGGAATAAAGAATGTTGTACAGGTTTTATTTGTCAAGAAGGTGAGAAAAATGACATTTTAATTATCACTTTAAAATACATATTACTAATGTACATTTACTTTATGTGCATCATGTGTCAAACGCTTGCTCTTGTGTGTTTTGCAGTACCCACTAAACAGTCAGATGTCACGAATGGAGTCCTGTCTGATGAGTGGCTCTCCGCTCTTACACTCATCCCCGGTGACCCCTCGCTGGCCAGATGTGCCCTCAGCCAACAGCTGTTACCCCAGCCCTGCTGTCCACACATCCCGCTTCGGCTCGAGCGGAGACATATACTCGCCTCTGGCCCCACGCAGAAACTCTGAATATGAACATGCACAACATTTTCCAGGATTTGCCTACATTAATGGGGAAGCCACAACAGGGTGGGCAAAATGATTTCCGCACTCTCTGAGTATCATCCCGGACTACTGTGTGCATGTATAAAGCTGTACGGATAAGCCATTGGCGATCCATATTTAACATGATATCAGAGAATGTATTGTGTTGGATTGTGTCGTTTGACACGATTAGGTTTGCTTATTGATGTGATCAGTGTTTACAGCATAAACTGCCAGTGAAACTCTTCCAATCATTGCGAGAGTGCAAAACGGCAGTGTCCCAATTGTGCCTTCACCTATTTTATTTCTCATTCATCTCCCTTAAGATCATCATAAACTATTCCATCTGTTGCTGCACACACTTCGATCGCCCGCCTTGTTTCAAGTGAGAAATAGGCATCTCAACCGGGTTGGGTGTTTGACGTCAGATGGCTTTCTCCTTTTCAGCCCTTGTTAATGTCAGTTGAAAGTGTGAGTTTTCTTTAGTATAAACATAATCACTTCTCAGCAGTAACTGAGAAAGGAAGAAAAGCCTTAATGTTTGATCCCAGAACAGCCTTTGGCCTGCAGCCAGAATGTAGACGTCAGGACATCCAGCAAACAAAGGCTGATAATGTGTTGCATGCGTATATGACGATAAGATTTGTATCCCAGCACCGTAAACTCAGCGACTGCAGCTTGTGCTCTTTGTTACAAACTTAATTGATTGCGGGAGAACGTTAGACATCTTTTCTGTAGCTTTGTAACATTGCGTCGCTCTACACTGCGTATCTGTGTATCTGTACTGTATATCCTGTTTTGTATCACTTAGAAACCAACAAAGTTTTAATCTAGGTTTGTGTGTTTTTGAATGCACTCAAAGGTACTGTGGACCTATTACCCTATGGGTAGGAATAAAGAGAAAATAATATGAAAATGTAACATTTATTATCTTTAGTCACTTTCTCTTGTAAATAAAAGCACTCAGTAACTTCTGTGGTGACAGCTGTTACCATGTAAATGATATATGTGGATTTATTTGTTGCCACATAAAGATTTTTTAAAATCCGATTTTCTGTGTCTTGTTATCTTGTGTTGCAATATATCCGTATACATTTGTATCATTTCATGAAATAAATTTTGGCCACATGGACGCATTAAAGTTTTGATAGTTGCACATGCTTAAAACTTAAAAAACATTCGGGAAAGCATTTAAATATGTTCAATGCTTTGCAAATGCAAAGTATTTAAAGTAAGCTGTACTCTTTTAAGTTTACTTAAATTAAACTCTCTCTAGAAAATTTCACAATGCAGTTATCTGTGCAGTTAAATGCATGCAAGAAGGCCTGATGTGTGTGTGTGTGTGTGTGTGTGTGTGTGTGTGTGTGTGTATTTATGATAAATAACTGTATTAAATTAATAACTCCTTGGTATGGTGGTTCCTAATAAATAAATAAGTAAATTTACACTGATTATTTAATCAGAGAGAGAGAGAGAGATAGAGAGAGATAGAGAGAGAGACAGAGAGAGAGAGAGAGAGAGAGAGAGAGAGAGAGAGAGAGAGAGAGAGAGAGAGAGAGAGAGAGAGAGAGAGAGACAGACAGACAGACAGACAGACAGAGAGAGAGAGAGAGAGAGAGAGAGAGAGAGAGAGAGAGAGAGAGAGAGAGAGAGAGAGAGAGAGAGAGAGAGAGAGAGAGAGAGAGAGAGAGAGAGAGAGAGAGACAGACAGACAGACAGAGAGAGAGAGAGAGAGAGAGAGAGAGAGAGAGAGAGAGAGAGAGAGAGAGAGAGAGAGAGAGAGAGAGAGAGACAGACAGACAGACAGACAGACAGACAGACAGAGAGAGAGAGAGAGAGAGAGAGAGAGAGAGAGAGAGAGAGAGAGAGAGAGAGAGAGAGCTGTTGTATGAAGGGCTGTCAGTGTAACCAGACGCTGAAAGATGGATTTAAGCGTTATTCTGTCAGAGATTGATGGCGGAAATGATGAAAGTGTGGAAAAGCTTTTGCAGAAGTTTAACACTGAGGTAAATAAAGCAGCTCGTGCTGTTAGCTCAGATGCTAAACGGTGTTTTAACGCTGGGAATTATGTGTGCTAGCTATTTATGTTAGCTTGTTAGCCGAGCTAATTAGCCGACGTGTGAACTTATCTAAAGTGTGTTTATTTCTGATTGACAGTGATTTTTGTGAAGTTTTAATCGTTTATTATGTTCATATTGGGTCTATGGTGGGACGAGGATAGCAAACTAGCATCCTCCAGCTGTTAGCAAAACCTCAAACACCAAACACAAGAGCAATAATATGACTTTCAACTAAATGTGCAATGTGTTTTTATTCCTGAGTAAATAATAAGTGACATGTAGTGGAAATGAGCAGTTGGTTTTATTATTTAAACCTATAAAAGCTGCAGGAAGATAAAGTAGCAAAGCTCAGTGACACAACTAACATAAGAAACCATTGCAGGAAATAAGAAACATTGTATTGTTAAGTACTAGTTTATATTTATATGCATATATATATATATGTGTGTGTGTTTATATGCATCAAAATTAAAAAAGATATCATCTTTTACTCACCCTCATGTAAACAACATGACGTCAATAAAACAGGTTTGACAGACATGAGGGTGAGTAATGATGCATTATTTATAAAGTTGTTGGTAAAGTTGTCTATTTAAAATATAAAATTCCTTGTCTTACAGTTTCCATGTATTTCATCTTTTGTGAATTTCTTTTGCAAAGGACTCACTTTATGTTTTGAATATTTCTTCTATATATAAAGCCTTAATCCAAAAATCATCATCATGAATTAACCCTCATGTCATTTAGAACATGTACAACTTTTTATGCAGAATACAAATACACTTTTTTAAGGAACTCTGGCAACCAAACATTGAAACACGTTAACTAACATTTTATGAAGACAAAACCACCGGGACATTTATCAAAATATCTTCTTTTATGTTCCACAGAAAAAAGTCATATACAGGTTTTAACTACATGAGTGTTAAAAATGACAATTGATTCACTTTAATAATGAAATCTTACCAAATCAGATTTATTCTGCATATAGTTAACATTACAGATATCATAAAGCTGCCATGTTTAATTTCTTATTTCAGAACAGCCACACATTTGCTTTTGACCGCAAAGAGGTGGATGCACGAATTGTGAGTAAAAATCATGATCCATTTCAATGTCTATTAGTTCTCTCCACACATGACTTTCCTAAGCTTTTAGGTTGTTTATATTGTGATTTAGCTCATCCTTCGTTCAGTTGTTGACTTAAAGTTCTTTAATGATGTGTGTTTTCCTCTGCAGAAGTTATGTCAGGGTCTGCTTACAGTCCTCCGTCGGTCAGCTCAACCACTATGCCAAAGTACCTGCCTTGAGACTATGCGCATCCTTTCCAGAGACAAGAGCGTCCTTGGACCTGTCAGCACCCGAGAGGGCATCCTTACCCTGGCTGGTCTGGCCCGCATTCGCACTTTAGGCGACGATGGGAAACCAATCGAGGATGCTCAGTCAAAAGAGGAGGAGAGGGTTGTAGTTGAGGCTCTTAAGTGCCTTTGTAACGTGGTGTTCAACAGCTTAGCTGCACAGCAGGTAGGAGCTGACATTCAGATGGCAGAGGGCTTGTGTGCCCGCTTGCATTTGCTGAGCTCAGCCCATCATGAAGTGGGCCTGTTCTCCCTCCGGCTGCTATTTTTGCTCTCTGCCCTGAGGACGGATGTTCGTTCTATACTGAGGAAAGAGGCTGGTGCGTTGAGGCTGCTTACCGATGTGCTGGAACGCACCCTTGAGGTGCGCTGGGTGGGTCCGTATGAGGTCGCGCCCCCTGACCCGGATGCCCCACCCATTTCGCTAGAGAACAATGATCGAGCCATGGAAGCCCTTAAAGCTCTGTTCAACATTACTATGTCTGACTCCAGTGATGAGGTGAGAGCAAATAACAGTATTTGAAAAACAAAACCACTACATTTTTATTTTATGTCATTTATTTTAATATAATAATAAATAATATAAAGCAAGAAGGAAGGATAATGCTTCAGTTTCCTTTTCAATACTGCTATTGAATTATTGATGTTGAATGGAGACACTGTTCTTGCCTCTGTGAAATGAGTTTCAGGAATTTGATGAAATGATAGAGACAATTTTTCTTTAATAGCTCATGGATTCAGAATATTTTTTATTGAGTAATAATATTATAATAATATTGCCTTAAAACCAGAATTTATTTTCTTCTTCTTGATAGGATAATGAGCATCAACTTCGTCTTGTGGTAGGCATCATGCGTCACCTCCTGATGCTGAAGACACACACAGAAGATAAAACAGAGGAGGCTCACAGGTGCATACAGAAAGTAATGTTGAAGCTTGGTCTGTTGAACCAGCTCAAAAAATAGAGAAGTAGTTTTAAAGTAAAGGTTCTATTGTGTCAGAAAGGAAAAGAAATGCAATTGAGGGGAATGCAAATGGTGAGATGTCTGTGTGATTAATGACACACCCTTTTGCCCTGTCGAGACAGCTCAACACATTCTGAAACTCCCCCCCGTTTATTTGGGCTTGATTCATTGTGTTTGTGGTGGCGCAGTCACCAGTCTTTTCACACTTGCGGAATGCTACCTTGTCTCAATGCATTCTACACTATTCAAAAATGACTAACTCTATGCTGCCCCTTTAACAAACTGCACTGAATTTGGTGAAAGAGGCTCCGAGAGTAGTTGTCCCATTGTTATTCAAATGAAGCTTTCCCTTCTCTCTGTGAATTTCAGAATGCCCGTTCACGTTTGTCAACATGGCATTCCTAAAATGTGACATGAGGTTTATTCTTTTACATCATCGAATATCATAAAATGAAAGCGGCATACAAATATTTGGCTTACTTTTTCCATGTGGTGCCTTCACACGACAATCCATTTGTTTTTGTGACACCACAGGCATTCGAAAAAACGTAACTTGTATTTAGATTCACAAACATTTTTCATTTGAGAAGTTGCATGTTACGTTTTAATCATTCTTGGGACTTAACCTTAATTTGTTTTCTTTCACATAGTCATGCCATAAACCTCCTGAGTAACCTTCCAGTACAATGTCTGGATGCTCTGATAGATGTCCCCATCCAAGGTGGGCTGGAACAGTACGGTGGAAAAAACATGGATGTGGTGCAGGGGCTTCTGGATTTCATGGAGAAAAGGATAGACAAGGTAGAATGCGGTGAAGAAACACGTTCAGTCTTCCTAAACTGCTTCTTTATAATAACATAATGTGGGTTTATTCACACAGGGGGCTAACTATAAAGAAGGCCTTACACCAGTGCTGAGCCTGATGACGGAGAGCTCCAGGTACCACAGGGAAATCCGCAGATACCTCAAGGAAAAGGTGCTCGTGTATATCGCTGCTCTCAAACCTGAGATCATTCATGAGATTTAAGATTAAGTTTTTTATCAAATGTGAAATCTTGCTTTGTTAATACACAGGTGTTGCCACCTCTGACGGATGTGAATGAAAGACCAGAAATTGGCTGCACTGTTCGCAACAAACTAGTGCGTCTCATGACACATATAGACATGGCTGTAAAACAGGGGGCTGCTGAGTTTCTGTTTGTTCTTTGTAAAGAAAGCGGTGAGACTTTTAAAATGTGTGCGTGACACAGATTGCGGCATTTCATATTTTTAAGTTGGTTGCAAACATTGTATGATGTGTTATTTCTGGTGCAGTTGATAATCTGTTGAAGTACACTGGTTATGGAAACGCAGCTGGGTTGCTGATGGCACGAGGGCTGCTGGCTGGTGGCAGAGGCGACACAGAGTATTCCTCAGATGAAGACTCTGACACTGAAGAATACAAGTCAGTCAAACCATTGTAAGTGCACTTTATAAATTATATAATATTTTTTCTGTATACTAGTTAAAATGTTTTAAAATCATCATTATTTGTTTTTTAGCATTAATCCCATCACGGGTCACATAGAGCACCCAATGCCAAACCCCATGGATGAGATGACAGAGGAGCAGAAGGAATATGAAGCTCAGAAGCTTGTACATATGATTGATGAATTATCAAGGTAAGATTTAGTTTCCTGACATGTAAACTATTGCAAGATGTATGGAGGTTAAATTGGAAAAAAATGCGAAAATGTGAGTTCATTTGTAAAGATTTTTATATTTTTATTGTGTTAACATGTTTTATTGCGATAGCTGTATTTTAAATTAAAATTACTTAATTATATGAACTTAACTGTAGCTTGGTTTATATAACTTAAAGTGTACGTAAAAAAAATATGTTTTTACAAATGACATCTTCATATATAAAACGTTTCCACAGCACTTTTCTGCCCCACAAGTTTATATAGATAGGTAACAAAAAGTATGACATGCAATAACTTTAAAAACCATTTCGTTAAGTTGTCAGTTGCAGTACATGAAAATATATTAAATGTAAATAAAATAAAATATAACGTTGCCTTTGGCTTATATTAGTCTTAAATTGATTGTTCACCCAAAACTGGAAAATCTGTCATCATTTCATCAGGCTCTTGTCATTTCAAACACTTTTGACTTTCAATCTTCTGCAGAACACAAAATATATTTTTAAGAATGTTGGTAACCCATGATTGCATCCAGACAGTGAATGGGTGCCAGTGCTGTCTTCAAAATATCTTCTTTTATGTTCTGTACAGGTTTGAAATGACTAGTGAAATTAGCTGGAGTTATTACACAATTTAAAATTTTGGTTAAACTTTCACTGGAATGATCATAAATTATTTTCATAAACATGGGAATAGGAAGCATAAATGTTACAAAATCACCGCAAAGGGCTTTAAATGCAATTATTTATGTGCATACTTTCCTCATTGCATTTCTTAGGATCGTGTTCAATTCCTTGTTTGTCATCTACCCTAGATAATAGTAAAAGTGTTGTGTTTGTTTTCTCCTTACCTTTGTCAGAGGTTCAGTATGTGCCGGGCTGCATTGACCTTTTCCTACACAACCGTTAGCGTTTCACGGGCGAGAGGTGCAGCAGCGTTGCTCTCCTTACGTTCCTTACCAACGGATTCATTAAGAAAAGAATCTTCACCACAGTCCTCTGCCTCATTTACAGTCTACCTTCCTCTACGCTTCCGCATTCAACAGGAGTCAAAGCGCTCCAACTGGCCACCACAACCCTGCTGCATTAATTACCAGCTAATTGGTGCACACAACGGTTTTGTGGACTCGGAGTCTTTGTATGTTGGTTTTGTAATTCATATAGGTGTTTTTCTTTCAAATGCCGCTCGTTGTATTCAGCTAAGGTGGTAGGCATTGTCTATGGGCAAGGAGTGGTTTGAGTCACAGGCTCAATTAGGTGTTGTGTGTCCGTGGATGTACGCGGGCGACGTTAAATAAGTTTCCAAAGACAAGAGGACCTGCTATTGTCTATCCATACGTTGTTTGAGCTATAATGAGCAGCGTGTGCCGAGAGTAGCAGATTCCTGTCTTTAGAATGGATCCTCGTTTCCTCTTGGAGGAGAGGGAGGGCAGAGGGACATCAGTTACTGGTACTCCCTACTATGGCTGCTGGGGAGACGCAACATGTTGTTGCAGGAATGTCCCAACGCATGTCTGCTGCTTGACTTGCTGTCCAATTAGCACTGACTCTCCACCCCCAGTATACACAAACACACTGGTTTGTTTCACTACATCATCCCATACACCTCCAGTTGTTTTCATACCAGACTGATAAGATTTTCTGCCTCCCGGCCTGTCAATTGAACCTCATACAAACCTGAGACACACTCATTTCAGGTGCTGAAGGTGACTAGATAAATTATTATTTCTGATGTTTATTATTAACTTTTTTTAAGGGGAGCAAATGCTCTAGTTTATTTTTGGAACAATATCACTTAATTTACTCTGTTATTACTCATCATGATGTGCGCTTGACGTCAAGATTTTTTTTTTGCTGGGAATTTGGGACAGTCCCTTTAAGCTAGTTCCAAGAAGTTGACATACATACCCAAAAGTCCCCTTTTTTCTGTACTTAAACTTTTTGTTAATAAAAGGAAAAAATAAAAGGAAAAAATTATATTATATTACTTTTTTCTTTACCATTAGATTGCTTGTTTTTTATAACCTTGAAATATATGTTTATCTGTGTTTTAATTCAATTCGTGAATCCAAAAAAACATCTCCGCCAGTTTTGATTGGAAAATGATCTTAAAAATGATCTTTAGCCGTGCTTTGATTGGATAATTCTCTGATAAATCATGTTGGGTTCGCTGGTGACACACGGTGCAGATATAATTGGATTAGCGTGGAGAAGCTGCAGAGGCTTTGAAGAGATTAGAATGAGCACTGATCCCGTAATTAAACCGCAGGGCCGGGGGGATGGGACGCTTTGGGATTGGGGAGCATGTTTGGAGGGGTGTTTTTAGGGTTGTGATTCCAAGAGCTCTTATGCCGCCAGATGTAAAGGCAAAGAAAGATGTTCTACACATCAACAGGCCTCTTTAGAGGCCAGCTACAATGGTCAGTACAAAGGGTTTCTTTCAAAAAGCAGGTGGATTGTGGTGACAAATTAGGGGTCTGAAAAAGTTGACAAGACGTGAACACAATGAACCTGTAGGGTAAATAGAGTTTTTTTATTAATTCTCTCTTTTGGCTTTTTCAGTTTTGAAAACAGAATATAGCAATAAGCCCACAATTATCTGGTGTCACAGAATATTGATAGTCATGCTTTTTAAAAATGATTTATAAAAAATGATCTAATCAATTGCTTTGCCCTATATTTTACTTTGACCGTTTACTTATGTATGTACATTTATTTTTTGTTAATTGAAACACCTTGTTGGAATTTAAACGTATTCCCTATTTAGATCTCTAAATGTTGGCCTTGCTTATAGGGCGTTTCAGCTTCCTTGCATGTCACATCATGGACATGCAAAGTTCTCGTAGCACACAACATGCAAAGTACTGCATGCAGCGATGTTTATGTTATAGCCACATACATCTGAACTGGACCTGGTTTGGAATGGTAGCTAATGAGCTGTGTTGCCGGATAGAATTGAGGGTTCCCCACCCAAAAACTGTCCAAAACGCGCCTAATTTTGCATAAAACCGCCCAACATCATTGATTAATATTAGTTTCAATTTGATCAATATTTTACTTAGTCATTTTATCTACCATTTTTAATCTGCAATACTTAAGCTAGAGAGACAAACACCAGCATTAAAAGAATCACAATAGCAAAATGATAACATAACCCTTTCACATCCGTGTCCTTACCTCTCACAAAACGCACTTTTACGGAGTATGCTGTAATTGTTGTTACATAAGACAATATCCAATTTGTTCATAATTAAATTAAAACTGTTTTTAAATTACATTATCTAAATAATTATTAATTATTGTTACTATTATTACAACTGCTTTATTTCACTCCGGATGAATGTGCGTAACCGAGAGTGAGAGATGGACAAACAATATTTAGAGACACAGTGAGAGATCTTGGGCCTACCTTTAAATGCAAAAAAAAAGTAATTTCAAATGATGCTGAAGAACACAGCTGATTTTCTGAATGCAACTTTTCCAAAATATGTACTATCTGGCCAAACTCTCTGGAACACAAAGGATTTAAACAACCCAAAAGTAAGCGTAAGAGTAAGAGTCCCTATATACGATGCCAACTGTGTCAACACATATGAGTGGTCATGTCTAAATAAATGGAAAGTACGCACACTTTGGTTTTGTGAAATTGTCCATTTGCCCAAATGTTGTCCATCTGCCCAAGCCATTTTTTACCCACACAATCAAATTCAAACTGGGCAAAAATCTGGTAACACCGTTAATGTCTGAACGCTGTACTTTCTCTGCAGGAAAGAACTGATCAGGCCAATGGGAGTGAGGAGAGATGGCACTCTAGCACCTTTAGGGGAGACCATTCACGGATGCAGTCCACCACCGAGCGACGATTCGGATTCTGACTAGTGAAAATTTTCCGGCAGTTTTGAAAGCCTGCAGACAGGCGTAAAACACCTCAGTCTTATTTATAAACTGTCCCGTTTATGGTTATATTAAGATTATTCTGTACGTACCTCTCCAATTGGAGCTTGTATGACAAACAGTACATATACAGGGGGAAGAAGTGAATATTGGTTTAATGAATATAGGGGCACTATTAAAGATAGCTTGATTTTGATGTTATGGGATAACATCACAGAGATCACGATTAAGTTGTATGTTCAACACTTTCACTTGTCTATGAAGCGACTTTCAAGTAGTTTTACTTACAAAGTAAAGGAGGAATCTGATGTCTTTAAGACTTAAGCTTCAAAGCTTTGAAGTTTGTAAGCTCAGACGGCACATGTAACTGTATTTGAGAGCTGTAAATCTTGCGGCCATACAGTTCTTCCTTTCCCTGTTGATTCCTTCTTTGTGTATTAAACTCTTTCAAACTCATCTTATAGCCAATTATACTATGTGCCTCAGGTCTAATTGAATCTCTGGCCCTAAGTTTTTATATTTTAGCATAATTTTCTAATATCACCTTCGTTTTGTCACAAATCTGCGGAATGTAAATTGTTGCTTGTTTGTTGATTGTCCTTTTTTCTATTAAAGGAAATCAAGATTTCTACCAATTTGAAGCATGTAGTAATGAAATTAAAGAGGCAGTTTACCCCAAAATAAAATTCTGTCATAATTTACTGATCTTAAGGTGTTTCTAACCTGTTTACATTTTTTTGTTTTGATGATCAGAGAAAAAGTTATTTGGACGTATGTTTGTAACCATTCACAACCATAATAAAACTAAGTCTTTATAATCATTTGTTTTGTTGAAAACAAAATTAGATATTCTGAAAAAAGTGGACAACAAAAGTTTATTGACAATCCATTTTTTTCTACAAGGGTAGTCGGTGGGGTCCAATAACTGTTTTGTTACAAGCACTTGTCCAAATATCTTGTATATAGTAATGTATACAGGTTTTGAAAAACAAGAGTAATTCATGACAGAATTCTTACTTTAGAGTGAAATACCCTTTAAGGATTGCGACCAAAGGCTGTTAATGCACTTGAGAGCTTAAATACTCTGCTTGTAATCATCTATTACCACTATTGTAAAGTAAACAGAATAATTGAGCTTTGTACAACTTTGTTTATAGTGTTTATTTTGCGAGTAACTGTTTCCTTGATTTTCTTTTGACAATCGTTTGCAATAAAAAACAGAACCTTATATGAAAAGACTCATTGTGAGTTTGAGATTTTGTAGTGTCCCTTTTTGATATATTCTTGATTATACAGATCTTCAAAACTCAAATCACTTTATTACTTTAATCCTGGCAATGTATTGTATAAGCTTAAACTTTTATGTGAAACAAACTTAAGAATGGAAAAATGGATATTGAATCAAATCTATACTTATTTGGTAAATACAGACACAAAATTTGTGTATTAAAAAATGTTGCTGACAAACAAGAAAGCTAATATATAACAGACCAATTCAAAATGTGAATTGAATATTGTTTATTAAATACTTTTAAGTTTTCTAATAATAAAAACAAAGCAGCATTTTAATAATAAAACAACAACATGCAATTGACCAATGTCATGCTTAATCTAACCATTATATGATCAAAAACAGCTAACATAAAACATTGACAAATACATTAAAAACTGCATAATGAAACAGATGGATGCTTTTTGCTTCTCAAACAAATTTCCAAGAGGACACATCACAGTATAATAATAACAACCTACATCACAGATCCTGTGCGAAATTTAATTGCATACACAAGCTTCTCATACTCAGAACCTCACACACTCTTCCAATCCCAGCAGCTGGATATTGGGGTTCTTTGTTACTGAGCAAAAACATTTATTAGAGTTTTGCAGGGGTGAAAACTCCTGCTTGGAGTTGTAATGCCTGTGAAAACACACAGTGGGGGCACTACACACTTTGGAGGTCACAGCTCCAATGCAAATTTACCACTGTCTTCTCACTGGGGCCGAGCCAAGACCTGCCAGCTCCCCTATGACCAATAACTATTTAACAAACACATATACACAACATACACAATCCAGTTCAATCTTTAACACCTCCATTCTCCCTCATTAGTTTATAATTAAAACTTTCTGTTTCTCACTTGACGGCCTGGTAAAACATGATCAGTTAAAATTTAACTTGAGATCAAAATTTTGCTAAACCAAACTGAGATGTGCAAGTTATTCTAAAGACTCACTTTTAGAAAATAAGCACCATTGTTTCCGGATTGCTTTGCTATGATTTTTAAACCAACCTGCATTCAAATCTGGCCATGTTTAAATGTCTTTCTCAAATGTAAGTGGTATCAAAAACATTGCTACAAACACAGACAATGGAGATAAGAGCAAAGTTGCAAAATAGATTACTATAATAAAACATTCACATACAATGAGCTACATAAATATCGCGTGGGTGGGTTTTAAACCCGGTAAACAGTTTTAACAATCACAGTGTCATGTGTATATTTTAAGCATGTTAGTAAGGTTGTCGTTAGTTACTTTGTCTGGAAGAATCAGACCTGCTGTCAGTCTCTGAAGAGTCACTGTTTTCACTGCTGTTGGGGTCAGTGTTATAAAACAACCCGTTTTCATGGCAGTTCATCAGGTGTAGGATCTCAGAATGCCACCCTAGGATCTCTGCCAATTTTCGGACGGAATCTATGAGATCTCCCAGTTCCATATAGTCCCCTCTCTTCAGAGGGCTCCGTTCAAACGGACCAACTGGATCCCGGTTCAGCAGCAGACGAGGGACTGTAGACTTTACAGTGTTTATAAGGCTGGAAAACGGCTCAATCTATCAAAACATGAGCAACTTTGATTAAGCCTTAGAATAACTTTGACAAAAAAAACTTTTAATATAAATATATATAAATATATATTTATATTACAACTGTAACACAATGTTTTGAACAAAATAACCAGCACTCTTCTCCTCCAATAGGACCACTGAGGTGAGTCCCTTGAGCAAGGCCCACTTCCCCCCAACTGCTCCCCAGGCGCAATAGTATGGCTGCCCTTTGCTCCAGGTGTTTGTTCACAGTGTGTGTGTGCATTTGGATGGGTTAAAGTTCCAGGTATGGGACACTATTACTTGGCCACTGAAGTGTCAATTTATTTTATAATAAATATTAATATATTAATATATGAATACGTTCCCCGTTCAACTCAAATAAAGGTAAATAGTCATAAAGTACATCGAATGGGAAAAAAAGATTTTGAGTAAATTATTATTTTATAAATAACATAAAAAAATGCAGGACTGAATTTGGCAAAATTATTGTTTCGGATCAATTATTTAACTGTTGGAAACTAGAATAAAAAAAATCAATTAAAATTAATTGCACAGCCAAAAGGAATAGGATTAAACAGACGCCATATTGTAAATCACCATAGCCTCTAAAATTTTAAGAAATCGTACATTTTCCACAGCTTCCTTTTGCCTTTATCTTAATAACTTAATTTAACTAACCTTTAAAGATGTACCCATAATCATGAGAAGGTCTGCTTTTGGAAAATCTTCAGCATGTTGAAAGTACTTCTCTGGCAGATCTTCTCCGAAGAAGACAACGTTAGGTTTTACAGCCCCAGCACAAAATGTACAGATGGGAATTTTGTCATTCATTATAGCTTGCTGAGAGAAAAGAGACAAAAAATATACAAGCAACAATTGTGTTTGTTTTTCAATTAATAGAAATCTTAGCATTCATACTGTATATCTAGTCAAATTTGAGCAATGTTGCATTATGCGATTCAAACTTGATGTACATTACCTTGGCCTCGTCTGCAGGATACGGTGTATAGCAAAGGTGGCAGGCAGCGGTTGCAAAACTTCCATGAGCCTCGACGAGCTTGTCATCAGGGATACCACACACTGAAAGGAACACGGTAAGGCAACACTTTAAACAACAAACATTGTATTTATTGTAATTTAATAATATTTAATAGAGATTATTAAAAAGGCCGTACACTTTTCAAGTCCATCTATGTTTTGAGTGTACATTCGGAGCAGCAGACCTTTCTGATGCAGCATCCGGATGAAATAGTGGACGTAGTTTGGACGGTGGTACCCAGGGTACAGCTCTTTAGCCAATGAGAAAAATGGATGGGGGTTGTCTGAAAAGTAGTCGACGTTGAAGATCGCCTCTGGATAAGGGATATCATACTTTGCTAGATTTGCGTAAAGACCCGTTCCCGGCGTCCTGACAGAGAGAGAATTATCCCAATACTGCAAAGATTCAAAAGCAAAGCATATCACTGAAGAAGAGTGATGTGACTACCTGAAGTCTGGTATACCACTGGCTGTGCTGATACCTGCCCCAGCAACCACCACAATGTTTCGCACCCGACCAAGCTTTATTAACCTGCCTATAGAGGCCAAAGCTCTGTGTGGGGAACAGCTGCCAGAGGCTGAGGGAAGAGCAGATTTAATGCTGGGCAATAGATTTTGGGCTGCGTTACAGTCCTTGAGGGATTTTCCTTTCCTAAAGAAAAATAAGTAAAAACTATGTGTTTTTGGTACTCATTTTTAAACATGTACGTCTCTTTCTCCCGCAGAACACAAAATAAGATATTTTGAAAAATTTTGCTAATAACATTCGATTTACTTGCATTGGTATTTTGTTCATACAATATAAAGTGAAAGTCATGGCACACACTGTAGTGAAGTGAAGTGACGTGACGTATTGTCAAGTATGGTGTTCCATACTTGGAATTTGTGCGCTGCATTTAACCCATCCAGTAAGTTAACACACACATACTGTGAACACACACCCGGAGCAGCGAGTGGGAACCAACCACTTCCCAGTTAGTGGGAACCAACAGTTTTTGGTTACAAACATTGTTCTTCAGAAGAAAGAAAGCCTTACAGATTAACTGTATGAAGTCATCTCTTCAAGACAGGGATCTTCAACCAATTTTAAATATGTGTAAGGGATAAAATAATCTAAAGGGGACTCTTAACATATAATTTTATATGAAAAATAAGAAATATATATATTTCTATTTTCTATATATATATATATATTTATATATATGTATTTATGTATGTATGTATGTATATATATATATATATATATTCTTTAAGAAATATATGTTTCTAATTTTTAGAAATGGTATTTAAACATTTTGTATTAACATACAACTAATATCTAATTTTATCAAATAAAACATAAAACGTATTTATTTAATACAAATTATAAAATACAAATTATATATTAATATAAAATTATTAAATAAAAAATACCTCCCAAAACCACATATTTTGTCTACATTACTTTTAATACAATTTTGTGTCAATGAAATACTGAAATATCTTGTTATTCTAATTCAATAAATGTTTATTTCAAGCATTTTAAATCATTTTATTTGATAAAATTACGAAAAATCATAGTAATATACAAGAGTACTGGTGAACAGTACTTTTTTAATATACATTTATACACTCCTTCTTTAAATTGCTTTTCATATTTTAAATAATTCTTTGGCCATTAAATGAACTAATGTTACATCAAATGTTTTATATAAAAAAGCTATTCAAATCTAGGATATTTGAAAAATGTGTTTGATGAACCACTTCACAAAAGTGTTACACATATCAAATGACTTGGTTGTATTGTATACTCAAAATGTTAACATCTTACCGTGTTGAGGAAAACCGCTGTACACTCACTTTCATGAGGCTCAAATCATCCACCAGGCCTGAAGCAGAAGGTTTAATATGTTGAGGGTCCTGAAGGTTGACAGAGCTCCGGGTCACTCTGGTGATTGACGGCTGAACAACCTTTCTCTCCCTGCTGGACTTCGCCTTACTCATGATACCTGAAAAGTATTAAATTTTTTACCTTAATGCCATTTACTGTGATTATAAGCAAGAAAGGGGCACTGGGATTATTTAGTCATCTATACTAACTGTATTATGATTTACTCTCCTTATAACATCTTCAGGATGCTACATGAAAATGTTCAGTCACAGCTTTGGTTGCTATATTTAAAAGGTAATTACAATCACAGCAGAGCTCTTTTGTGTCCTCCCTTTGGTTAACGTAAAAAGCTTCGATGTATTAAAACCGTCAGGCCCCAACAAAGCTAACGGTTGTAATATATTTAATGTCCCCCCCTCCACTTTGGTTCAACAGCCCACAGCTGTGGCAGCTTTACGGCTCAGGGAAGGGGAACGGGTACAAGAGGGCCAGTTAAAGGGGGTGAAAGTGTCCAGGATTGACTGCGTGTCAACAAACCCAGCTGGAGCAGAGAGGAGGAGAACATTTAGACAAAAAAAAAAAAAAAATAGAGCGTGAACAGAGACGGATGATCCAGAGGTAGAATCCAATAAAGAGACTTGGGGGAGAAGCATAATGAGCGAAGAAGGGACA
Source organism: Triplophysa yarkandensis (assembly GCA_033220385.1). Classification (NCBI taxonomy): domain Eukaryota; kingdom Metazoa; phylum Chordata; class Actinopteri; order Cypriniformes; family Nemacheilidae; genus Triplophysa; species Triplophysa yarkandensis. The sequence goes on along the minus strand of CM065669.1, from coordinate 8,842,858 downwards.
TGCCTGCAACCATAAGGATGAATTTCTTGAGCTTCTGACTTCTGAGGATCAATGACAGCTGGATCAAAAAAAGACATCCGAAAAAGGAGAATAGAGGGAGAGGAGTGGATAGAAAGAGATATGTCCAATAAAACAAGGTCTGCGTCACGGCATACAAATGCGATAAGACGCTTTTCAGGCAATGCACCTTATCACTTGCAAAAGGGGCACCATTATCTTATTCACAGGAACAATGGATCTGGGTTCACGAGTGTGATAAACCTATCCACCAGAGGCTGTTGGACTCAGCTGAACAGGAATAAATTTAGGAAACGTGCAAAGAGATGTTATCTTTTATGCTCATGACAATTTAAGACGTTTCCTTCATCAGCATCAAAAAGAGAAAATTAGCTTATTCTTTTTTTCAGCATTCAATCTATTTAAGAACATCAATGCTGGCTATTACGTCATTCTCTTTTTACCACCTCTCCTCAATAGTGTTAAATGGCTATTCCTGTAGAACTTTAAGAACTGCAGGGGGTCAGAGGTCACAGCCTTTGTCTCCCTGCAGTCCAATATTTCAAAGATGAGATTAATAAGACTACATGCAGATGATACAGAGAAATCAATTACATGTTCTCTATATTCCTGCAGTTATATTTCTCCTTGAGAAAACTTTCAAAGTAACATAGATGTGAATACAGAACAGGTGCTTAAATGAACATTGAAGTAATGTATAAAAAAGTGTCATGTAATTCCATCTGTACGATTTTCTTCCTTTCACAAAATACAAAAGATAGTTTGAAGAACATTGGTCGATGGCACCCATTCACATGCATTGATTATGTCCATACAAGAGAATTAAATGGGTGCCACTGTGGTTCGGTTCAGAATTTTTTTTTTAAAGATCTTTCAGTTCAGCGAGTAATGACACAAGGCTATATTGGGGGGAACTATCATTTAAAGAAAGAAACGAATTACTCTTCTGTACTACTTATTTTATTCTTAAATTAACCCATTTAAAATGTAAGAGATTGATTCAGAGACAGATAGCAAGAGTTAAACAACAGATGAAAAGATGTTGGCTCAACAGATAGTTATCACACTTATCTCTAAAGAAGCGAAAACCAACACTGAAAACCATAGGTTGGCATTGGTTTTCGATGTCTGCTGCCCCCTATGCATATTTGGGAGTTGGGGTCTTCATGAGGGCCATAATGCCCAGAGGGGAAAGTTGCTCAATACACATAACATGTAATGTGGCGCCCCCTATTGATTTCCATGTGACAAGACAGGGACTTAAAGTAAAAAGATTTTTTTACTTATAGTAAAAAGTTTTTTTTATTGACTTAAAGTAAAAAGATTTTTTTGCATTAAAGTTAAAAGATTTTTTTTTTATTTATAGTAAAAAGATGTTTTTTATTTATAGTAAAAAAAATTTACTCAAAGTAAAAAGATTTTCTTTTGACTTAAAGTTTTTTTTTGCCTATAGTAAAAAGTTTTTTTGCATTAAAGTAAAAATATTCATTTTGACATATAGTAAAAAGTTTTTTTGGACTTAAAGTTAAAAGATCTTTTTACTCATAGTAAAAAGATTTTTTTTATGTATGGTAAAAATATATTTTTTGACTTAAAGTTAAAACATCTTTTTGACTTAAAGTAAAAAGATTTTTTTATGTATAGTAAAAAGTTTTTTTGGACTTAAAGTTAAAAGTTGATGTGTGGGATGAGAGGATCTTAATACATATAAAGGATTTATAATGTGTGAAATAAACAACTGAAATAAGAACAAATATTATTTAAACTTACTAAAATAATCAAGCTGTTAATATAAGGATGCTTTAAAAACAAACATGTGTTTCGTCATTTTACATTTAAAGAAAAATGACGTAACTAACTGCCCACGTACATGCAATAACTTAATTGAACTTTAAACAGTTTATAAATACACAGAAAATAATAAACAGGATTAAAAGATAATCAATTACCGTAATTACGCAAGAGACCTAAGCCCTACACACTACCGTAACTTTATAATACGACGGCATTTACGTTAACGTGCCACAATATACTGAAAGTAGATATAAAAGAAAAACACTTTAAAATACACTGATCTGACATCAAAGTTAACTTTAAATGCATTTTATAAATAAAGTGTAGGAATAATCCGTTATTAATAAATTCCTTACCTGTTTAACCGACAGCTTTAATGAAAACACAACGATAATAATACTCTTGTAATGCCTTTAGTTGATCTCTATTGTAAAGTTAATTTCATGTTTCAAAGTTCACTGTTCCCGCAAAACATAACAAACCAACAAGGAAGGAAATACGTCATTTCCTAAATAAGTGCGGGAAATGTTCGGGCTGCAGCTGCAAACCGCTGAACCAATAAGAACCGTCGATTTCATTTGAACGCCCACGCTCTTTACGCAGCGCTGCGCAGACTCAGCAATGTTTGACGTCAAGATACCGCGATGTGTATGCGCAGCTGTGACTGCGTTTCTGCGATTCTGTCGTACTGGAGGAACAGAAATTAAATGAACATTTATGAGAAACATTTTATATTGGTATATTAATAAAATATGTAAAGTGAAGTCAATAATAATCGCTTTTTAATTTCAAATTTGGCCTCCAACAATTATGTAAAAAACATTATCTGGTTAAAAAAGTTTTTTTCAGCATTCAGTTTTGCATTTCTATGTATTGTTTACTTGTACATATTAATTTGTGGAGATAAAAACTAAGTTTATCTATTTTTTGTATTTATTTGTAAATGTGCTAATTTATTAACAAATCATTTACTACCCATTTTCCAAAGTCAATGAGACTTTTAAATAAAAAATGTGATTTAAATCTATTAAAATTATTAATTTTCCCATAACAATGACACATATATGTGTAATATATATTTGATTCTGTTTTGATTGACATCTAATGCATGGGGCTTATTCTATTTTTTTCCTATGCACTAATATAAAAGTTTGTGTTAACTTTTATTCCAGGTTTTCTTTTTAAATCACAATTTGTGTTTTATAAGTCCATTGATCCATAACCACCTGCATCACTTTCTTTATCATCATTGACACAAACATGCAAAGTTCCACCAGAAGTCATTTCTCAGCCTCTAGAGGAGTCAGACTCACGTCACTTCCTCTCCTGTGTCCACATCGGTACGGGCTTAAAAACAGCAAACCTGAGCGCCACGTACACATTATGCAAAGAATTGGCGTTTAAAAGGACTAAAGCATCGCCTGATCGCACTTTGCATTTCATTCTTTAAAGTCCTCGCAAGGGATCCACAAAGTTTGTGCTTTGAAGACAACGAGGGGTGGAGACAGAAGTTTGTAAACTTGATCTGAAGTTAAGAGCAGAATAAGTTGTAACAGTAAGTAACGTTCACTCATGTCACATGTGTCACAATGTGTCATGTGCAAATGTGTGTGTTCTTCTTATTTCATTCATAATTGTGTTGTGTCATAACTTTGATGTGTTGTGATGTTAACTTTTTTATATTTTCTTCATTCTCAGATGGCTCTTTTCCATATTTTCTCCTATTACATTTTTATTTTTTTCCATTTCTATATATTTGTGTTTGCATTTCTATCATGTAGATACACAGTGAATGAAGGAATTGTACTTTATTGTTCCCCAGGCCTTCAGTGCCACGTCAGAGCTGCTGTTGAGTTAAGGCCAAGCTTAAAATAATGATACAGTAACACTCATGTGCTGCTTACGTGTAACTGTACACGTCATAATTGAGATTACATGGGCTTCATCTATACTGTGCTGAGTCAATGATAAAAGCAATACAAATGAGATGTTTGAATAGATCTATTAGTTTATTTTGGGATATTGGTTTGATTAGAGCTGTGGATGTGTATTCATGTGCTGGGTCTTTGTGTTTGATGTTATCTGCTGGATTGGAACCGTAGAACATCATCAGCTCATTACATTAAGGAACCCTATGGATTAAATGCTTACAGAAGATGTTTATGTTAGTGTTTGTAACTGTTTACTGCAGGGTAACATGTATGACATTTCCAATTATTTACCCAAATATAAGGCCGATAATGAGATCACGGTTGTTTGACACGGTTCCACACATTAACTTGGGAAAATGGGTTAGTAAATATAAATACATTATTTAGAAATAACAAACGTCCAACGATATATTTTACTCAATTATAAATAATGTCGAAAATAGAAACATATTATTGGTAAATACTGTATACATGGATTAAGATTCATATTATATAAATAAAAACAACTCAATGCGGAACAACAATTGTTTCAAATTTGATTAATTTGTTTGTATTACTGTTTGGAGCCGAAATTGAAAACCGGTTACGATTCATTTCACAGCCCTACCCTTAAAGTGATATTATTACTTAAATCATTAACTTGTTTTTTTTATGGATGATCTCTGAGCCTTCATACATTGATACTTCTTTCTGTTTTCAGTGTTTGCTGTGTTGACTGGGTGTTGCAAGTTACCTTTGTTTATAAAATACTGGTTGGCCTTGTTCTGTGTTGATAGCTTCTGTGTTAAATCCCACATTTACCTCCATCTTAATTCTTGAAAGTTAAAATGTGTTCTGTTTTCTAACTGCATCCTCTCTTGTCTTTCTTTCATTAAGAGGGAAAATGAGCGAAACAGATCAGCAACAGAATGAGATGCCTGCATACTTGAAAGATGAGCCCCCATCAGGTATTGCAAGCAATGTTGACATCGCATTGGAAGACAAACTTCTTAGGAACTTCTGAGCTCAGTTATTCAAAAAATGCTATTTTATAATGCTTTTTTCTATGTTTGGCTCGAGAATAGTAACGGTCTATACCACAAAGTGGTGCTCTTGTACAGTGTAACACAGTCATTTCATTCTCAATTCAAGTGTTGTAGTTCTACAAGTGTTCATGATGTATTGAAAGCAACCGTTTACATCAAATCATCTAAAATCTCGTCAATGGTTTCTTTCTTCTTCAGAAAACAGTAGATATTTTGAAAACGTTGGTGAAAGAAAACCATTGGTCCCTTTGATTGGCATTTGTTTTGTGTCTATACAGTGGAGGTCTATAGGGACCAGTGGTTTTGAGTAGTAGCATTCCTTAAAATACATCCTCTGTGTTCGGCAGGAGAAAGAAACCAATACAAGTTTGAAATGCCAAGGCTGTGAGTAAATTAATTTTCATGGTGAACTGTTCCTTAAATGCTTTCAAATTTTTTAACATGTCCATACATATTTGTTTGGTGTGCATCTATGTGAACTTGCATCTTACTCCCCGGTTATACAAATAACATTGTATCACGTATAAGTTAAATCAGAAATGGGTAGCAAAATAAAGCCTTCAATCAAGCATAATCCTCTTCAAGTACTTTTGGAGTCTTTCGGGCTTATCTGATGGTAACACCTCTCATTCTGTTTCTTGTAGATATCAATAAAGACCATCCCCAACCGCAGCCTGGCATGTTCTCCAGGGTGGCTGGTGGTCTGTTCAGTGTCACGAAGGGGGCTGTCGGGGCCACAGTGGGTGGAGTTGCCTGGGTTGGTGGAAAGAGCCTTGATCTCACGAAAACTGCCGTTACCTCCGTTGCATCCGTACCAGCGATGGGGGTGGGGCTTGTGAAAGGAGGCGTGTCTGCCGTGGCCGGTGGCGTGTCCGCTGTCGGCTCTGCAGTTGCCAGCAAAGTTCCCATTGGGGGAGGAAAGAAGAAGGACAAGTCTGATTGAACCATTAGGCTTTAAGGTACTTTCGGCAGAGGCTTCTGCATAGTGTCTTCACATTTGACGAAGTTCACGCTCTTTGTTGTGAGCACATATGACAATATTTCGTCCATCAAGATGACACCGGCAAACTGGGAGTCTGCTCAACACAAGAACCTCTGTTTTTGCGTTATAATAGGAATGACATTAAGTGTCTGTTGCATTCAGAGATATGCCAAAATTGTTTATCTGAAGTATTACATTTCTGAATCGAGATGAGTGTACATGTGGACTCATTAATGTTCCATTACTGTTTTACAAAGGCACGCCAGGCTTGCGTCTGTGATTGTAGAAACAGAATTCACACAGGTTTCGAACGCACACATCACGGTCGAACTGCCGCAAGTCAGTTGTTGGATTAAGATGATGATCAGTCAAGTGTTCCTCAAGGTTCCTTGGGAGAAAATCACAGGCTGTGGGGTGCTGATGTGGATGCTCCATCTATCTGATTGATTGTTTGTGAGATTACTTACTTTGTGCCTCTGGGCTCCACGATGATCCATGCTGGCCTCTCAAACCCTGGTGTCCTTTGCAAATCTAAGAACACAAGCATACACTCACACTGTGTTTGAATTGCTGTAGGGAAAAGCTTAGAAATAGAGGACCACAAATCTGAATGCTGAGAGGGTTTTAGGGAAAGTGTGTTTGTTTGTGTGTGCGACTGACAATCTGCATCAGAACAGAAGTACATCAGCTACATCTGTTTTCCATTACCCCGTAAGATATTTTTTGTTTGTGCTTTTCTTATTGTTTGCTTTTCTATCATCTTTGTTCAATCTGCTTTGTTTCTTTGTTTTGCTTTTTTAACTCTTAAATGTGAATCTTTTTGTTTTATTGTGCCAACAAAGAACCACATAGGGTGGGGGAAAAAACAATACAGTATTTTCATCTATTGAGTGTTTGTCTTCCTTACTTAAGTATAGTCTGGAAAAATTATGTATGAGGATTTGTTGTCATTAAAATGCTTTTTGGTATTTAGTATGGTATTCCATGTATTCTCTCTTTTTAGATGCATCAAGTTGATATTTGTTTGTTTCTTGATATGAAGCGATCCATATTTCTTTGTGTAATGTGAACTTAAAGGATTTAAATAAAGTAATATCACATTAGTATATGTCCACATGATTCTATTGAAACTAGAGAATAAAGATTGCGTTTACACAATATATCTGCATAATAACTTTGTGTTTATAAACAAATTTATATATTCAAGAAAAATATACAATAATTATTGTTTATGTATAATGTGAAATTATTGCTAAATATGTAAATTCATAAATATTTCCTTAATATCAACACATGTGTTTTGGTTAAAAATACGAAATAATTATGCACAATACACAGGCGTATATAATGTGCACAAAATTCTATTCTGTTTGCATGTATCCCTTTGCTTCCTTTGAAACTTTTGTCTGTGGCGACAAACAAATACGGCGACAATAAAACAATTGGGAAATATTGGTGGAAGGCACAGTAGGTTCCACATCTGAACGAAAAGTGTTGTTGTCCTTATGAGGAGGTCTTCACCTTATAGATAAAGGCAGTGCTAAAGCCTGTCAACAGTGAAAAACACTTGCAATCAAGTTCCAGTCATAAGGTCATGCCAAATGTCACTGTCCAATGCTTAGGGAATGATGCTCTCTTACGTCCTGGAACCAATTCATTACTCACACTCCTGGGCCCTGTCTTCCAGTGAACACTTTAAATCAAAAGTAAGCTGTGAGACTTGCACTTGAGGGGCCAGGTTCATTGACTTCAATCCGTCTATATTGGGAAGTTAGAGAGTGCACAATTGAGTTATAAATATAAGCGGTCCGGGTTTTAAAGTCAACGATCTTTGACTGCACAGATATGCCTTTTGCCTCACGAATATCGATAGAAGATTTCAGTGTTTGTCCAACTGAAGCAGAGAAGGTTAAAAGGAAGTCCAATATTGATATCTGTTTATGAAAATCTAACGCGCAGCATTTTGCTCTGTACAGACCTCAGGGCTATTTGTTGCCATGTTAATACAAAAATGATGGGCCGCGTCCAAACCACACGGGCTTGAGCCTCCAAGCATGAATCAGGGGTGACAATGTGCAGAGGGAGGGAATTAAACATTCCCCTTTCTATTTTTCTTTTCACACATCCACTTACAAATTCCATGATTCATGCAGCCCTTCAGCAAATCGATAATGAGGGGCCGTACGCAACTCACTGTGAGCTTCAGGGGGCTTTAAACCTCAAAGAACAAATATAAGTGGATGCATTTTTATATGGTGCAAACACTTCCCCGGACTAAAAAGAAATAAAATGTTTACCCTGCACAATTAACATACAGGCAGGCTTTGTGTGAACATCTTTCTGTTTTCTTCGTTTGAGATGAGCCCGAAGTGTGTGTGGGCTGGTATCGTTCCCATCAGACAAAAGCACACTGTAATCCTTCTGTGCGTGTGCGGTAGTTGTTTCTTGCCTGTAAATTGGTGACACCATCTGTGTAGGTGAGATACTGTGAAAAATATATTAGCGCAGGGGAGAAGTTTCCTTGAGTTGAAAGGGTTGTCTCATGTTTTTTATGCTTAAAACTAAAATAAAAATGCAAAGAGGACATATTTTCAAACTGAAGGAAAACCGAATTGACTATGGATTTAAGGGACAGTTGGATCACTTTTAATTGGGTCAGTATGGAAGAAAAAACTAATAAAAAATACAAGCATAAAACCTGAAGATAAAGCTTTATCGAGAACATTTGAAGACATTCCCTATTAAAAATAAGTTTTGAACTCAAAACTACAGAGGACCAGACTATATTTCAGAGAAATATGTCATACTGCTTATTCTTGTTTTTACTATACCACTTTTTGCTATTTCACTTTGTTCTTTGGATCAAAAAATAATGTCTTTGTGAATAAAAGACCTTTCTTTCCTCCCTTTGTCAAACGTTGGCAGATAAATTGGAACTTAAAATTAGTCTTTCAAAAGACACATACATACATTTCAAATGTACTATTTATAGGTACACTATATTGCCAAAAGTATTCGCTCACCTGCAGAGAGGTCATGGCCTAGTGGTTAGAGAGGTTGACCCTTCTAGGGTTGTGGGTTCTAGTATCGGGCCAACAATAGCATGACCTAGGTGCCCTTGAGCAAGACACCGAACCCCAAATGATGCTCCCAGGGCGCCGCAGCATAAATGTCTGGCCATTTGTCTGGCCACTGCTCTGTGTGTGTGTGTGTGTGTGTGTGCGTGCGTGCGTGCGTGCGTGCGTGCGTGCGTGTGTGTGTGTGTGTGTGTGTGTGTGTGTTCACTACTGTGTGTGTGCACTTTGGATGGGTTAAATGCAGAGCACAAATTCTGAGTATGGGTCACTTGGCTGCATGTCACATCACTTTCATTGACTCGCATATGACCTTAAGGGACATCCTATTCCTGATCAATAGGATTCAATATGATTTTGTTTCACCCTTTACAACTATAACAGCTTCAACTCTACTGGGAAGGCTTACCACAAGGTTTAGGAGTGTGTTTATGGGATTTTTTGACCATTCTTCCAGGAGGGCATTTGGGAGGTCACACATTGATGTTGGATGAGAAATGCCTTGGTATGCTGAGGCACCCAGAGAGAAAGTGATTGAAACACTTGATTATTGAGATGGGTGAGCAAATACTTTTGGCAGTAAAGTGTATGTCTTTAGGTAAAATAATGTTTTATTTTGTAAAGCTGTATTTTTTCTATTTGCATTTCTAAAGAGAGGGAAAAAAAAGAAAGTGAAGGACAAGGCACACACTGTATTGAAGTGAAGTGACGTATTGCAGAGAATTTGTGCTCTGCATTCAACCTATCCAGTAAGTGAATACACACGCACTGTGAACACACACCCGGAGCAGTGGGCAGCCAAGCTGCGGCGCCCGGGGAGCAGTTGGGGGGTCGGTGCCTTGCTCAAGGGACTCACCTCAGTCACGACTGCCCAAGTAACTATAAAAGATGCTTTGGTGTTTCAGACCTCAGATGCTGGGAAAAATGATTTTTTCCAAGTTTGAGAAAAATGTTGCAAGAAAAAAGACGTAAAATGTTATTTAGAGATAGTCAACCAGCCGTTGAGAAATGGTGTGATAACATAGTTGATCAGCTGTGAAATATGCGAGCTCTGTTCACATACAAAGCCTCCTGTAATTCCAGAGACATACTTCACAGACGTTCGGCACAAAGAGTTTTGAAAGATAAATTAAAGTCGGAGAGCGAAACAGTACACAGGAAACTGAGAAAAGCATAATTTATTTACACGTCGGCTCTGTGATTAAAGTAGCCTAAAACAACAGGCAGCGGGAATGGATTTTAGTTATTTTCTAATCATAGTTCTTTTCGACCCACAGTGCGAGAAACAAGCAAAGCGTTTGTTTGGCTTTGAGTGATCTAAATAAAATTCTTATGATGTTTCCTATCAGAGAATGTCTGTGATACGCTGATAAGTTTAATTGGCCCAAAGTTGGAGATTATATAAATCAGTGCTTTTTATATTCTCAACATCTAATAATTTACAATCATATTTAATGAGATTACATTACACTACATAGACATATGCAAATAAACCATTTGCAGTGGTAATCTACATAACAGAATGTAGCTTATTCACAAGCAATACAGAAAAAAATCAATACAGGTGAAACATGTTACAACACATATTCTTCCCTATAATAAAGCTTTATAAGTACCCTGAGGAGATGCCATATCCCCCAAAAAAGTCTTTCATTATGAGTTACACATTTGTCAATTCAAATAACCTACAGAAAAAAAGATATTTTGAAGAATGTTGGGAAACTGGGACTTATTCACTTCTATTCCTTTTGCTTCTTTGGTTCCCATAGGACAGTAACCAAGCGGGAAACCCATGATCCTTTGATCTAATGGCTCATTTTTGTTTGAAGCATATGCACCAACCACTGTAGCACAAAGTACCAAAACTATGACTTGTTTCATGAGTGAACATTTTTGGTCCGTCTAAGTTGTTTGCATCTACTATTCCTATTTTTCAAAGAAATAAATGCAAAGAGCCTCTTTAAATTACCTTGTAAACATTTCAATGTCATTTTATATAAGCCTTCTCCTGCCCTTAGCGATAATATTGCACAAAACTAAAATAAAGGGCTAAAACCTGTTGTTATTACATGTATAGACTGATTTGCCTAATTTATTTATGCATACGAGATTTTGGGCATCTGCATAATAACCGCATTACTAGTTTGTTGCGGCCGATATCCTGTGTTGCAAGGTGCCACACTCCTATTTAGTTTTTTTGTTGTTGTTGTAAATAATTCGATCTAATGTAATTTGGTATGACCCCTGTGGTTTAGTGCACATATTTTAATCTGTTCCTGCACCCCCGTGAAATACAAGACAAAGTCATAGCAATCTGATGCTGTCCTAGTGTGGTAACCTTGTTCTTTAGGCTTCTTTCAAATCTTTGTTTTTTTCACTAAATATATTTTATGTATATCCATGTTGAGGGATGGAGGCAAGGTCAGGTCGGATACTGATCAGTCATCCATGACTCAGAAAGCCTCCGAGTTTAATCTCGGCTGCAGAGCGTCATGTGTTTGTTATCTAAGACTGATCGCAATATACATTTATATGTTTATTAATTTATGTTGAGGCCATGCCATGAAAACCATACACATGTAATTTCCAGTGTATGCCGCATTTAAGCTTATTCAAGCGAAATGCTCTTGAGAGCATCTGCCTGTTCCGTATGTGTGGCTTCAAGTGGTCTTACATGTTTTTTTGTTGTGATTTTACATTAACTCATACAAGATGAAAGGTGCTTTGAAAAGCACCACGTCCTTGAGAATCGCTGGGCCTGCTTATGACCCCCCATTTATCTGGGGAGTGCTCTAAAGGAAATTCTTTTAGCACTAATGGATTTCCTTATGTAGCACACCAAAGTATGAAGCACAATATGATTTTGTTGTGGTCATGACTGGGAAAAAAGGTGCATAACAAGTTAAGCCTTGAGTTTATAAAAATATCCACAAATATGTGAAGGGTTAGATGTGTGTGGCTTCTCTTAAAACAGAAAGCACAAGACATGTAAACAGACATTTGTTATTGAGACTCTAATGCATAGACTATATTTGGTCATCTGTCTAATCTGTTAAATACAGTTTATAAAATAAATATAACGATAATTTAAAAGAATCGACATGAGAGAGAGAGAGAGAGAGAGAGAGAGAGAGAGAGAGAGAGAGAGAGAGACAGAGAGAGAAAGAGAGAGAGAGAGAGAGAGAGAGAGAGAGAGAGAGAGTGAGAGAGAGAGAGAGGTTCTTAAACTTGACATTACATTCACTGTATGCATTTGGCATATCATGTTATTCTAAATAACTTACCCCAGATTCAAGGTTTATATTCTACTAGTACATGGGAAAAAGTGTTTTTTTCAGGAAACACACAATCATTAATCATTAAAATGACAAAAAGTTTATTTATGTACTTCTAGCCAGAAGAAGATATAAATAGAGATCAAGAAGACAACTCATAACAGTTAACAGTAGGACTCCCTTGAGAATCAAATATTCTCTAGCTTGCAGAATGAAGGTTTGGATCTTCGGTTCACTGGTCTGACCCACATTCTTGTCATGTTGCTGTGTTGGCATGTGGAGAATTAAATGGAAGCTAGTTTGACAGTTACAGTCATGCTAAACAACAATTCTCTGCTGAACCAAAAGGCATTTGAAGCAATGAAGGACATTGATTGACCTTCAGATCATTCTATAAATTTATTTTAAACATCTGTATATTGGCCAGACAAGGTTCTGTGATATTTATAGCTGCATTGTTGATTCTTTTCAAAGCGGAAGAACATACTGCAATGAGATTTCCCATTCACATCATACCAGGTTCTTTTGAAACACCATCGAGTACAGGATTTCACACCTATCCGTATGGCTTTTCTCTAACTAAAATCTTTATGCACATTTTCAAATATTGAAAACTATGGAGAAACCTAGAGTCTTGAAACATAAAAAAATAAAAAAAGAATTTTGTTGAATAATTAAGCCCACCTTCTTTTGAATGTCTAACAAAACACTATAAAAACATTTTATGTGGCTTAGTAAATGTAATAGAAATAAAAATAAACTATTATATTAGCTTCATGAAATCTTTATTAAATAATTTTTTTCAGTGGTACATGTTTAAAGAATTATGCAACACCAATATTAAAAATACAACAGTTAATTTATTTAAAATATTGTTGAAGTTTTTGTAATAAAAAAAATATTTATTTAACACATATTTATTTTTAATATAATATTCTTATATTCTTTATTTTTAATACTCTTATTCCTAATATTTTTTATTTAAATGTAAACAAAATTTGAACAGTATACTACACTCTTCCTTGCAATGTATATTTTTTAGAGTGAAGGCTTTACATATATGTAACCAACACAGAATAAAATAAACAATCACATATATTTCTAAGATGGACTGAACCTTTGCTTTTCGAAGTAAGAAGTGATGTGTTTTTCTCATTAATGTAAACAACAGACAGAATATTATTTATTCAGAATTGGCAATAAAGGCAGGTGGTGATGGAATCAATGCTTTACTTGTCTGCCACAATTATGTAAATTACTTTGTGAAAGATTATTGACATGTGCAATCATAATTATTTGCTACTATTTTAAATCAATTGAGCACCCTCAATTTCCAGCAGTTCTTCCGTATTGATTCACTTCATAATTCATTTCCATTCATTCCCATATCAAACAACATACTTTGCCTTTGTCTGAATGCAATGCTCAAGGTCTAACAGACAAGAGTTGAATGTGGATGGCAAAATGACGTTGGCATCCTTTTGACCACAATATGTTTGTCTCTATCTTTTAGAGTACACATCCAGGCTTGAGATATGACACAAATGATTACAAAATACTATGGAACTGAACAAAAACAAAAGACATAAAGAGATTAAATGGGTTTTAACAGTGACAAAACTGAATCATGTACAAATTGATTACATAAAAGCTTTGGCTGGAAGTCTGCAGTTTGAGTTTGCTTTGTATAACATACTGTCTCTTTCCATTGATTTTGCCTAAATTACATTGTCAGAATGGGGCAGGGGCATTTAATATATCCCATTAAAGATAACTAGCTCTGTTTTTAGAGCCCTTTCATATACACATACAATCAGCCTTGTATAAGCTCAGATGAGCCAATAAACCCCTTTGATTTATTTAGCCCTCAAATCCATTAGCTCGCAAGGAAAAGGTGACCTATAAAAAAACGTGCTCATCTAGGGGCTCATTAAGAACCGTGGAGGGATGGCAGATGCATTTCTATGCATTAAGGTAAATATAAAGCTGTGTTTAAATTTAGAAAATAGTGACATTTCGACCATGTATTAAGAGCGTTCTTTATGAAGTTCTCAGTAATAAAGAATTATTTTATATTCACTGTTGGCAAGTGAGTGTTAAAATATGTATATATTAGCCATATCCATATATTAAGTGGTAGTTCACCAAAAAACTTGTATCATCAATTGCTGATCATCAATCTACATGACTTTCTTTGTTCTTGAGAACTGAAAAGAAGACATTTAAAAAAATATTGATGGCTGTTTTTTTTGTCCATAAAATTGAAGCGAAGTGGGCCACAACCGAGCAATTTATAAAGTAATTTTTCTTACTATTATAATCAATGATGTCCAAGACCTGTTTGGTAATAAGCATTTATGTTCATCTGATAATAAATGTATACAGATTTGAAACAACTCGAAGCGAGCAAAAGCTGACAGAATTTTTCATATTTGGTTGAGCTTTCTCTTCCGGACCAACTGAAAGGAATCAGATTCATTTTGATGAATCATATATTCAGAGCTACTGCGATGGGCTTCATGAAAAGAGAACTAGATCCTTTGAGAGCTTTGTGGAAATATCCCTCTAAGTAAGGGATATTCTGACTTATCTTTCATTGTAAGCTAATTAAACACCAGTGTCTCAGAGGCTCCACAGAACATCAATTGTGTCTTTGTTGTTATCTGTCCTCGCAAACCAAGTGCGGTTCTTCCATTGAAGCTGTAGTAGTCTGGTCGATTTCCTAGTTCCCATGTACAAAGCTGAGCTTTTCAATCAATGTGTTAGATAGCTCAGATGCATCAGAGATCATTCTTTGAGGGTTAAGCCAACCTAAAGTGAACTTTTTTAAACAAAGTTGCTTGAAAAGATGATCAGATACAAAAGGCATTATAGAAAAAGCACATTGAAATGAAGTTGTTTCAAGTTGTTTTAAGAGGTCAAGGCTCTATCACAGTTAAAAGCGTATTTGAACAAGCTGAGAGTATAATTACAGGTCATGTGCATGAGGAATACAGTTTATCGCAATCAAAGAAAATTGATCGGAGAAATACTGTGATGCTGCAAGCTATGAGTTATGAAATGAAATGTGAAACAAATGTGGCAAAAATATAATAACCTATGTGAAAATGGATGAATATTCAAATAATCGCATTAACTCAGGATCAAAAGGAAAATCAAACTCTCTGTTACTGCCTTAAACTTGCCGTATTATTTTTACACTACTATAGAAGTCTGAGCAAGTTAGATATGTGCAAATAACAGAAGAATGTTTTTAATAGGCTAGGTTTTGGAGAAATCAACATGTGATTGGCTTTATCTAGATCAATGGTCCTTGTCAAGTGTTTGTTTGAACAACTTCACTACAAACCTGAACTGAGTTTTGTACATCCATCTGCATTATGTAATACCCTCCATTATACAGACCACAAAGATAAGAATCATTCAGAATTTATCATTACAAAGATCTCTGACATATCCTAAATTCAATTATTCTTTTATTATTTACAGAGAAATGGAGTGCTTGTGAGGCAAAAGACCATCATTTTTAGCATCAATTGTTGTCAGACTGAAGGGAAACAAAAGAACAATAATCAATATAGTGCATTTTGTCACTTTCATAGCTCATATTAAAGAAAAACATTTTTAACAGCATATCATGTCAAATGCTGTTTTCCCCTAAATGTCTTTTCTTTATACTGCTAACCTCTCAGGCCACAACACTATTAGACACTGACAGGTGCATGTTGCTCAGCTTTATCTTTTGGAAACCATGAACAACTCCAGGATTCACTTTTTTAGATGATGTTATGAAAATTCCACTGTGCTGGATTATATATTTTTGGTGAAATGTACTGTTTGCATAAAGGCTTAAAAATATACTTTTAAATACTTCATCACCATAGCCGGTTAATCAGTCCTTTGTTGTGTTTTACATTGTATTTTTGTTAATATGATTCTAAACAATAAATAAATACAAACAGTTACTGTTTAATATCAAAATGCTCATCCATTTTTATAAATCAGCCCAAAAGCTTTTAGTTATTTATTTAGTTTATGATCACAATATGCAATTTTCTAATCTGTGACAGAATATATGTATATGTGTAAATATAATTTTTTTTATTCTGTAGGGATTATATCGGTCAAAAACAGTAAATCTAGGTGCAACCCCTTAACACAAGATGAATAATATATTTTTGATTCTCTTTCCTGAGCAAAATATTCAAATGTAATTTTTCTTCTGATATTAAATCATATTTTTCACCACAAAGCATGTTGCGTGTATTCAGACCGACCTTTCAAAAACCATGTGTATTATCTGGGAAAACAAACACGAGATAAGCGTGGTGGAACATCTTCTGTGAGTGAAGTTCTGTGCTGATGTTCAGGTTGAATTATGGATGAGTTCACGCAGAAGACGTGCCATGTATAGAATTCATTGTGGAA
The DNA here is from genome assembly GCA_033220385.1 of Triplophysa yarkandensis. Lineage (NCBI taxonomy): Eukaryota > Metazoa > Chordata > Actinopteri > Cypriniformes > Nemacheilidae > Triplophysa > Triplophysa yarkandensis. The sequence continues at coordinate 8,826,331 of CM065669.1, read as the reverse complement.
TTGCTGACAGTTCTGGTGCACTTTGATCCAAAGGAAATCCTTTCTTGTTCACCATACTCTTATGCTCTTATGGACAGTCCAGTCATGCCATACCCTGTGGTGTATACATTGTTTAGTGGATAACATCCGCTAACAATTATAGCGCAATGAAAAGCACATCCCATCTAGCATGGGTATGTCTGTAGTATGTCTGCCAAAGACCTGAAGATCTGGACAACCACTGTTGTGTAAAACCATCTGCTAAATGTCTTAGAAAGAGCAGTTCTACATATGTTCTTAATTGTGAACATCTTATGGATACCTTTTAGAGATCTGTATAACATCTGACAACAGACGTCTCAGATACGTATTGAAGATGAGCAAAGAGTACCTGCCAGATGTCTTGCAGATAAAAATTCAGACATCAAATAGATGTCTGCCGGGTATGTGTGCTATCAGGGATGCGGTGTGTGACCTCCTTCAATGGCCTTTAGACTTTAGAGATGTTTTATACATTATTTATTTCACACAACCCTGAGGTTCACACTTGAATCATTGATTCATGGATATATGGTATCAAAACAGGCTGCAAAAAGTGTTTTTGACATGACATTTTGTAGAAAAATTCAGATTTCCTAGGAACCTGGCTGGAGTAAACACTTTGAAACCCAAAGATCATTTAAATGTGAGTTAAAGGGCTCATGATGTCATAGATTAGCAGTGCTGTATGTGTGATGTCTTTAAGACAAATTGCTTGGGCCGGTAATATTTCTTGGACCTGGCAACCCTGACCAGTAGGCATGTACGTGATCATCAAACAGACCTCACTGACAGAGGTGAAAGGACACTCTAGCAGCTATTTTAAAGTCCATGATATAATGGTATGCTCACAGAATGGATTGCTTGTACTGTGCCATTTAACAAATGTAACGTTGCATTACCACTTTCAAACCCTATAACGTTATACAGACAGAGTTGAGCACTTGCATCAAACTCTGTGTTTAGCTGCACTTTAGCTCACTTTCTGGTTTGCAAAGTTGACTTGTAGGTAATCATCTTTTCATAAAGGAAAATATCTTAAAAATGTGTTTTTAGAGCACAAATTTATAGTGTAGGAGGAGATTGACGTTAACGCCGACAATCATATAAAAGAGCAGATGCTAAGTTTGCAACGCCGTGCATACGCACACACGCACACACACATGTAAAGTCCACGCACACACGCATACTCCTACACACCTCTTAGTCCTGATATGCTTGTATTCTCTCAGTTTTTAGCACTGAAACATCATGCTCTTCTCCTGTGGCCCCGGGCCCACCGGAGACTATAAAAAGATACAGGCTCATGAAAAATAGAAAGTGTTCGGGATTGAATTTTACATTTCCCATTACTGCAAATTGTAATATGGCTAATTACTTCTTGCTGTGTAGAATTGCTTCTGTGATTGTCTTCTGCCCCCAGCAGACAGAATTCAAGCAAATGGCACCTGAGGGGCGTCAATTGGGCATTTCATTATTGTAATTATGTGGTCTTATGATTTACCTTGACAGAAGGCATTTTGAAAGTCCTCTGTCGGCGTTGGTTTCCTCATCATGGGCGAATCTGTTTTGCATGGCTATCCAGATGTGCCACCTCATTTCCGGGAGAAGAAGGGCTAGATAACACAAATTATTTTTCCTTGGTCCAATTTGATTAGTAGAAAGGTCCAGACGTCATGTCTCGGCCGGTTAAAATTGGACACACACGTTTATTTAGACAACAGTTGTATAGATCATTGAATGTTTGCACATGACGACTTTGTTGTTGTGTTATTAAAATAACTTTAGATATTTCCTACTGTGTAGGAGCGAGTTGGACGTAGACTGGTGTGATTGGTGAAGTGTGGTTGGAATTTTTTTACTTACAGAAGAAAGTTTTAAAATAAATTAAGTGTTTGATGATAAAAAATCTTTAGTAATTCAAAACCCATACTTATCTTTCATGTCATTTCGAAGTATAACTGTTGGTAACCAAACGATTCCGACCCCCCCAGCTGATGTTGTATGGATGCGACTATCTTTTACAAAAGAATATTACATATATTTTTTCAAAGGAATAACTTTATTTTGAAGTAGCAGTGGCCAGTTATCTGCCTGTCTCATGTACTATTTTTATGATCTTCTATCCAAACAATTTTTTAAAATATCAGGCTATGTTTTCTGCAAGGATGTCAAGAGGCTTTTTCTCCCATAAGTCTGTGCCTGACCTTTATGTGATCAATGTTTCAGAAGAAAAAGGGGTCAGTCACATAAAGCAAGCAGACTTTTTTATCCTTCATTTTCTCTCTTGGCAGCAGAACATATGGTGTTTTTTTGACCTGCGACCATTTCCCCTTGGTATCTTCGTACTGAAACATTACCCACAAGAACAAAGCACACTGCACACCCACGCTATGTTATAAATTGTGCTAGTTTTGCTTTGAATGGCGGTTATTGCCGTCCTCGGAGGTCTAAATTTGTCAGCAGGCTTAAGACGGACAGACTGTCGGATATTGGCTGTGAGGGAGATGGGCGATTAGCTGTGTGGCTGACTCAGACGGTCAGTGTCTTTGTATGTCAGGTCACGATGGAAAAGCCAATGAAACGGTTCTCAGAGGGTGTCATAAACTCTGCTTTATTGCTGGTTTGTGTTGCCTTTGCAGATTAACTTCAGAGAGACATGGCTTCTTTTCTCTGGCCATCTTAAATCACATTTCTATTGGGTTTCGTCTATGGATATATTTTTAGGGCTTTTGAGAAATAACCCAGAAGCCAGCAGATACAGACCCAAAGGCTTCTTGTTAAAGAGGGAGAATTGCCTGTTTTAACCACTTATACTCTGGAAGGAAGTTGGTCTTGGCATCGCACCCCTTAGATTTGAATAGTTTGGTAGTGACTCATCTAGCGTTGTTTGCTGAGGTATTTTGGTAGCCACGTCTCTCTGGTTTGCAGGATAGGCTTTGTGCCTGTAAGAAAATGTTGCCATTAAGCGTAGTGATAAACCAGATCATAAAATTTTTTAGGTTTTTGTAAGTTTTCATTGACAAATTGGCTTAAATTGTTCACCAGAAAATTATATGTGTTTCCAACTGTATTAATATGTATGAAATATTTTGATGTATTTAATCAAATTTACCTTTGATCTAAATAATGCATTGTAATAATATTTAATATTTTTCTTGAACAAACGAATGTAAATACCACATTTGTATGCACAGTACACAGAGATATATTATATTACCTAACCTTTATTTTGCCAATGATTGTCTTGTCGATAAAACACTAGAAATAACGTGAAAATACAGTATGTCTGTCCTTGTTCACACAGGATTTAAAGTTTATACTATAGGACATATACACAATACATTTTTGCACAATAATCTGCATTTAACATAATATAATATTTTGGAAACATCATCATATTATTTTAGTAATGTCATAATATTTTCTAGTTCAAAAACTAGTTTATAAACAGTTTGTCTTAAACAATGTATAACACTATGCCAGTGAAAAAAGGGGTTTGAACCATAATCTCTTGGTAATCTTTTTGATATTAATTTAATCTGTGTGCTTATCTTCAAAAGATGATTATCAATTTATATGTTTATGTTTCTGTAGAACAAATTATGTATAAAAAAAATGAAAGTCAAATAGACCATTCAGTTTTTCACCGTTCTTTGTTTATTATTTACAAAGCAGTTAATTTCGAACAAGCAGAAATCTTATAAAAGAATGAATAATCATAAAATTGATCAAATGAAACTAATCATTAAAACCGCAGCAACATATCATATGTATATTATCTCACATAATTATGTAGCATTCCAAAAAACACACATACTTTGAAGAAACAAAGGCGTTCTTGTATCAAAATGAACAAATCATTTCATCGGGACTGAAACAGAATATCTGTGAGAAATATTTTATTTCTCAATGTTCTCTTTTTTATGCATATTTATTAATTGGCAGTGCAGCTGAAGATTTGCATTCAATCATCATATACCTGAGTTGTTTACATAGCATATTTCCTGTATCTATGCAAGATTGTTGGAGTTTAAGGTTATGACGCAGATGATCAGAAATAAATTTGCTTTAAAGTGTTGCCATTTTTATCCTGCCCATGATAGTCTAGACTCTTGCCATTTTCATCCAATGGCAAAGGAGAAGAAAATCTCAGTCACCACGTTGAGATTCTTTAAAAATTCTCCTCATGTTACATAGCAAATCATATTAGTTTGGAAGGTCACTTAATCTAGACAAAACACGTATTTTCGGTGACCATTTCTTTTAAAGCTAAACAAGACTGGCAGTATTTTGTATACCCAAGCATTTCTATTTTCCAAACAAAGATCTTTTTAGGTATTTAGTCCATCACTTCAAAAGTGGGATGTGCTCATAAATGTAGTATAGGTCTAGGACATGAACCAAAACGTTGATAAGCGGGTCTGTGTAAACTCAATGGTCCACATGGAATTCAGCCAAAGGCTCGACCTCAAGGGGGCACAGGGAACAGGAGATAGCCCATTAATTAAACAAGGATTTTGATTTGCATATCAAATTATGCATTTTGCTCTAGTGGCATATTCACTTGCCAAATTACAAAGTGACCATAGCTTGTTCCGTCTTTCCAAATATTGACATTGCATTGTGAAATAGTCACTTTTTTAAATACTATCAGAAAACATTCTGAGCTGTTGAAAATAAGGAAAAGGAAAAACAATTAAAAGGCAATTTCATCATTTACTCACCATCTTTTTATTTCAAACTTGTTTGACTTTCTTCTGGACATTTGAAGAATTAAGGTAACTAAATCTATAATGATACCCATTCATTTCTATTGCATAGACACAAAAGGATCAAGTGAATGGGTATCATAATAGTATGATCGGTTTCCAAAATTCTTTTCAAAGAGTTTATTTTGTGTTTTGTGGACAAAAGAAGGTCATACAGGTTTGTGATAATAACAAAGGTAATTTACTAAAGGTTTACTTTAAGAAGCTCAGCTATATCACATTGAGAAGCTGTGATTTGAAATTGCACAGTATTTTGAGCCTAACTCACTTGATGTGGGTTCTTTTTGGGATTTCAATCTGATTAACATTTACACTTGAAGGTGGGGTGACAGATTTTTGAAAATGCTTTAAGAAAGTCGGGCCAAGTACCAAATAATCTTGCAGCCAATCAGCAGAATGGGCGGCAAGAGACCAAGCATTAGGGAGAATGATGACATTTGAGGGTGGAGCAATGCATGTGTTTCTGTTGACTTAAATACAAGTAACCATATCAGAAATCCTCTGCCATTTCTGCTACCTTTGTTGTTTCTTCATGGCAGGTATGCTGTGCTTTTTTTAATAGTTATTCTTTGGTCATGTATTCTTTGCATGTTTGGTTTAAAAGCTGAAAAGGATGGGCATGTTTTATACCATGGCAATGCATTGATTCATGAATAATACATATTTCTTACACTTAGAGGTTTTGAGAGGTCCCTCACCAATATACAGAACACTGTTTATGAGCAAAGCATTTACCCTAGCAAGATCTGGAATGCCACGCAATTGGATGTTTGCTATACACTGGGCCTCTTGAGGGAAGTCCAGTTATCAGAACATGTATGTATGTGTATGTGTTGTGCAAACAAATTTAAAGAAACAAATACAAACAAATACAATTCATATTTGAATACAAGTTAATGTACTCCTTCCTTTACTATGTTAAACTTTTTGTTGTATCCTTCAGTTCATTGATGGACTGGACAAGCTTATAGCCAAGCAGAGAGAGAGTTCTGTTACATAAAGATTGAACTGTCTTAACAATGTCAAAGTTTAAATGCAGTCTCCAGCTCTGAGCAGTGGCTTTTGAGTCTCTTGTAGTGGAGTATTTGTAGTTCCACTCAAAAGAGGACGGAGCAGTGCCATTGGTGTTTTTAGCAATCCATGTTAGGACTCGAGGATGCAAATCCATTCCTAGAAACCGGAATATATCCTTGGCCTTTTCTTCAGGGTTTAAGGCTAAGTCTTCATAGCGGACTAATAAATACCTCCCCCTCAGCCATGTATGTTTCTGCAAACTGGTCTCCACAGAATACTCAATATCTCTGCATGTTCTAGTAATCTGTGTCAGGTCCACATATCGTGGTTGGCGACCAGTAGCATTCCAGACCTTCCAGGCCCTAAATTTACCTCCGAAGGCAGTCATGCGTGAGGCAAGGATAGCTCGAGGGTCTCTCACCAAGTGGATGATTCTCAAGTCTAAACGGGGGTCCTCTGAAAGCGTCCGCAGATCTCCCACCTCCGGGATACGAACTGTCTTTATGGCCACGTGGCTCCTTGCATGGCAGGCCTGAGAAGCTAAGGAAAGATTTAGGGCTTGGCACTTTTTGGCACACCAGGCTTCATCCGGCTGACCTTCAAGAACCTCCTCACCGCCTCCCGGGCAGACGGGTGGAGTGCAAAGGGCGTGGCTTGAGCTGCGGCGAAAAAAAGCTCCAGTCACATGATCCTGTGGCTCTGGGCGAATGTAACTCTCAAGGAAGCTGAAGTCACAGTTGTAGAGATTGAGTAGAAGATCCCTGTAGGCCCCCAAAAGAGTTTTACCATCCAAAGTCTTTTGCAGCCGACTACTAGAATTGGTGAAGGCCTGCTGGACGTGATAGAGAGGCTCAAAAACATAAAAGATGCCAGGATGCTGATTGAAAAGCTGTCCGGTAAAGGAGGAGCCACTGCGGGTTTGTGCAAATAGAAGGATGTGTTTCCTGGCAGTGGTGACGCTAGACTCACTGTCATCGCAAAGAGATTTCCATCTCTGTTCTGAGGAATGAAGAAAAAGATCATTTGAACATTACATTGCCACAATAGACCAAATTAGTGCAGAATGTGTCCTAAATCAATCAGTTATTTGGCTTAAGATGTTCAATCTGGAGCATTATTTTAGAAAAAGAAGGACAATTCTGAAATCTATTCTGCCTGCTGGTGCAATTCAGAAATCTATTCTGCCTGTTGAGAGGTCCTGTAATGTACAGCAATAATGATGTCGTTTTCAAGACATGAATTGGCTTCTGTGGCAGTAATCGTTTCACAGTTTTCAAGCAGTGTGTGAGAAAAACTGAAAAATTATTTCATCTGTTATAAAATGAAAAGAAAAGTAGGTGAATATTTCTCTAAATGAACAATTACTTTATGTAAGAGGGGGGCTGGGGGGCCATAATGTTTGTAATTATGGCTGATGAGAGACTGATTGCGCATAGCACATTAGGTTGTGCGAGTCAACGCTTGTTGAAAGTGCAAACAGCTGCTCTGCGAGGACATATTACTGCAGATTAATGATGAGATAATTGTAGAATTAATTATTGATATTTCATCTTGCGCTGTCTTACAAAGGATGGAGGAGGGATTTTTTTACATTAAAATGAGTCTTATTATGAGAATTTATTTATTCTATGAAAAACCGCTTTCATAATTTGTTTTTATTCAGCAAGAATCAAGGAAAATGTTTAATTTGGAATAAATTATATATTTGTGTAAAATCTGAAGTAAAATTTGTCTTCTGACAGTTCTGAGGATCAACAAAGTTTTATTAAAAAATTTATTGGAGCGGCAAAAAAAGTTGTGAACTATGTAAAAAACCTGAAACATGTGGAAGAAAAGAGCAACTTATGTTATGACATATTGAATAACAGCCAGGTTCTGTCAATCATGCAAACATCTAAGATGACCTACAATTGTGAGTTCTTTTACTGTCAGATGTTCGATTGAAGCTTTGGTAAGTTTAGTTAAGAAACCCTTCTAAGCATCATTGTAAAAAAACTGAATGTGTTGAGTTTGCCAACTAACAGAAAGAGAAATGGCATGACATTCTGTCGACTGATGAACGTTAAATTGTTCCTTTGGTTCAAGTAGTAATAACCAATATGTTGGCAACCTCTGGGCAGAGAATTCAAGCCATGGTACATGGCATTGGGATGTTTTTTTTCTGGGTTGTGGAATTTATTAATCATTTACAAAACATTTTGCTTTAGTTTCAATACATCCAAATAGTGGAAGGAATTATGTTGCTCAATGCTGATGAAAAAAATCTTCTGAAATGGATATTTCTACATGACACTGACCCCAATCAGAAAAGAGGCCAAGCCACGACATCTTTGATCCAGACGAATGGGACTGAGGTAATGAAGAATTTGGCTAAATTTACAGTATTTACCCACAGTAAAATGTCTTAATGCTTTGAACTTTAAGAATAAATGAAGAATTTTTGACTATGTTTGAAAAATGGAAATAAAAGCTATGTTAATATTTGCTCTTTATTTTAAATTTTTATGTACCGCTATTAAAGCCACTGAAAAAATGATGGTAAAATGGTTAGTCAAATGTACATTCAATTAAATAGCACACACAATGTCAATTAAATTTGTGATCTTATATATTGCATTATTCTGCAGGAAGTTAAATGTAGCTTTAAGTGTCTTATGCTTGTCTCACAGGAAGGCAGCTCACCTTTTCTCTGGCGTTCATGACAGTGGGTAGAGTCTTGGCATGGACTGCTGAATGAGTCACGGAGGGAACGAATGGCGGTATACTGCACCCCCAAAGATGTACAGACCAGCAGCAACAGAGTCTTCCATGAGCATTCCATACTGCTCCTTCACCATCACATACTTCTGTGGAAGGCATGAATCACAATTATCCCTTTTATTATGTATTTTACTTTTATTATGTGACCTCTGTAGAATTGGAGAATACGTTCTTTGTGAAAGTAGAACAATTGTGGTACTGCAGGTGCATTTCAAGGTCTGCATCGAATTGTACTGTAAACTTATGTAAGACCTACATAGAAAAGCTATCTTGTACATTAATTGACTGATTTGGAACATTTAACACGGTCAGCCACACAAATAGTGCTCACGATGCAATTTTTACATAAACCCAACTCTAAAGATACTTAAAAAATCTTTGGCAAAATATTTAAATTTTTTAATGCACTCCCCCAATCTTTCCAGTATTTACTGAACTGTGCGGTTGTTTAAACCGGGAATTTCTTTCTCATCTTGGAGCAATTTGCTCTGCGTTTGTATCATAGAAATGTTTTCTCTGCAAAGGATAATGTACATGCAATTGTGCCTTAGAATTTGGCTAAAAGAAGGTATCTTAGAAAGCAGAATAGTCAGGTAGCCTAGATTGTGGAACAGTCTTTGCGTCATGAGCGAGCTTCTGATGATCTTGCTGCCTCCTTAAGGCATCTTGCTAGCTATGTCTTCTGCTTTGACTGCAGTTGGGAGATCAAAGTGCGTATGGCTTTTATGACAAATGCAAGCAGACACCTTAGGGGAAAGATGCAATATGGTAGAAACAGATAAAACCTGTAGATGCAGTTGCTTGTAGTAGTAGGATGTTTGTTTAATTCCATTGGACCATAAGATTCAATTAAATTGTCTTGCTCCTTTACCTCTCCTAAAATTGCACAATAGGCCGCTTTACTTTAGCGTGCAACGTTGGTATTTGAATAACAGCAAAGTCGAAACTTGTCACACGTTTGCCATTTCTCTCATTTGCAGGGTGAGCTGGACATCTGAAGTTCATATGAGTTACTCGCTGTCCTGGGGAGAAAGACATCTGTTTTACTCACAGGGCAGGTGTTAGCCTCGAAAACATCTGCTTGCATATATTTGGGCATGGATGATTTTCAGGACCTCATATGAATTCAAAAAAGTGGCATCTCAGGGGTTTGCACGGTAAGTGTCCTTGTTTACAGTAAGTGGGGAATTTCTGTTCGCAGAGGTCTCCAGCAACCCGCTGACTGCATAAGCAAGCCACCCCAAAGTCAATTGTTCGTCTCTTCTTTAGTTGCATACATTGTCTTGAATATGAAACAAATTACTTTAACATTTCTTATCAGTTGCGATGCTGTTGTATCGCCTATTCTATGTTTACATCATACAAAAAAATCAGCCCTTAAAAAAAATCTCATCAATCATAAATTGCTGTGATGGCCTCCATGTGTTTTCGTCTGTGATTTTAATGGGCGAACATTAGCGTGTGTGTGGTGTCCACGGTATCAGTGATTGTTCAGCTGTTGTAAAAAAGCATTTCATGTTCTCCTCTTAGGCTACAGCCATGTTAGATAAATGTAGCGGGCCAATTTTCTATGCACTATGAATTTCAAACACAAATCATTGTTTTGGCAGAATATGAATATGGCAATCTTACATTTTCTGACAAACCTCTTATCAGTAGACAGACATGTTGCCTCAGGTTCCTGGACATTTAGTATTCAATGAGGTGATTTCCTTATGTCTTTCATTAACACATGAGAGGTGGCTAGCATGCAATCGTTTATTGTGGATTACGTATAGCACAACTGTGGTTGCATATATGATGACAATGGCACGAGAGAGCAATGTTGTACTAAAACAGTTAAGCACCATTGAGAGATTGTGCCGATAGTTTTATGGCTGTGACAATCAATATTGTGAAATCTTTTTACTGGGATTAAAAAAAAATCAACCTTATAATAAAAAGAATCATATGATGTGCTGTCTCATTCTTCTTTAGTGGGCAGATTCAAGTACAAATAGTAGAGAATAATGTTTCTCTTCAATCACTCGAAAAGCAATTTTTGTTGCTCTTTTCGTCCCTTTTGCTGGATTTTAGGTCTGTCTCTTATATACTGTACCCTAATTCTGCTTTTTTCAGTCAACAAAGTGCTTGCCATATTGAGAATTATGGAATGGCACTTAATTTCCATCAAAGTACACAAAGGGTGCTGTGATTACCTTTCGATGCCATTTGACAAAACCGCTTCAGCCTCATCTAGCAAAACGATCGAGCACTTGTGCTTGTGGAAGAAAATTGATATCCATTTCTCTCTTCATTCACTGTTGATGTAAATGTGTTTGGGTATATTTACCTTATTGTAAATATGAATACAACCTCTTTTAATCAATAGAACTATACAGCCAGGAAAATTGAATTAAAATCGTCCTTTCACATGACGTAGTAAGTGTCAAAACAGAACAATTTTTTAAATGTAAGATATATAATTATATATTACATTTATTTATTATTTAGTTGTAAGTGTTGTGTTTATTGATTTTGTTTAGGTGTTTAAGTAATGGTCTAACCAAAATTTAAATTCTGTCATCATTTATTCATACTGTTGTCATTTCAAACCTTTATGAGTTCCTGTCTTCTGCAGAACCCAAAAGAAGATTTTGTGAAATTTCCAACCAATGCAAGTCAAGGGGTGCCAGTTACTGTACCAACATTGTTCAAAATATCTTTTGTGTCCTATGGAACAAAGAATGCCACAGGTTGAAAAAAAGGGGTGAATAAATGACAGAATTAACATTTTTGGATGAATGCATTGCATTTTTTTAAGTGGTCCATAGAAAATAATTCAAACTCACAAGAAAATTGATATAATAGAAACTGTTCAAAATAAATTAAGAATGGCTTATAAAATAATTTTGAAATGACATGATTTTTACATGCAATTCTGCATATTTATACATAAATATTTTTCATTAACTAGAACTTTATTTTTTCTTGTTAGAGACATATTTGAATAGTGCTGGTAGTTTCTTTATTTAAATATATGTGGAGAACTATTGTGAGGTTAATGCATGTATTATCAATATAAGTAGCTCCAGGCAACACACGTGATATGAAGAGAGATCGATCCATAAAATCCTAAAAAGCGTCCACTAAATACAACCCATAAAACAAATAGTGCTATACTCCCTTTCTTACAGAATAACTAATGGCATTTCAAGACAGGAAACAAACAATCACACATGCATCTTAATAATAGACATAATCATAAATAAAACATTTACATTGCAAATGCATCCCAGTATAGGTTGGATAACAAATATAATTGTTAAAGACTGTGTTAATAACGATACCAAGATTACATTTGATCATTTCTGTGCATGGACTTAAGTTATGTTCTATTATGGGATGTGAATGTCACTTACCTGCACTCGTCTCAAGACATGATGGAGCTGATGAGAACAGTTCCTCGCATCACGATCAGACGGAATGGTCCATAATCAAACACGTGGCTTTCATCCAGGGAAGTTCTGATAGTGATGCGGTCATGGACTCAGAGGATGTGTGTGTGTAAGACATGACAGATGTTTGGCTTCTGTGAATGCAGGGGGCGTGGCTGAATGACTTCTGCATGTGATGCTGCTTATAGTTGAGACTGTCAATGGTTATTATGCAATTCTTGCTTTGTGTGTTGGGTTTTATTTGTGGCGTTTGATGTTTATTTTTGATGGTTTTAAAGTCACCATGTGGCATCTCTTTAAAGTCATTTTTGACCATTAAAATGACATTTTCTTTTATTGAATATTGAATTTTTCTGCCTTCAATGTCACTGCACCTTGGTCTCATTAGGTATGCAGAGATACATTCATATGCAAAGTGGCCACGCCCCCTGGGCAGTCCCAGAAGCTGCCCACCCCCAGTTTGTTATCCTTATCCATTTTTATTTTTTTAAGTGTTTCTAGAATAAAGAAAAGCTAAATGATATAAATGAAAGGGATGGAATAAGCTGGTCTGCACAAAAATATTTTGTTCAATTAAATATTAGATATTTACATTTTACATTTACATTTAGGCATTTAGCAGACGCTTTTATCCAAAGCGACTTACAATTGTCGAGAAGACAAGATATCATCTTAATAATAAATATATGTGATATATAATATATAATAAATATATATAATATATACTAAATATATAATAAATATTTATATAAACATATATATAGTATATAATAATTATATATAATATATCATAAATATTAGAAATTATCTTAATAATGCTGCTTAAGCATCTGCTCATGTGAAGAATTAAGAATTAAAACAATCAGAAAATGTGTTAAAATGTCTTTAGCTCACTGGATGGAAATTATGTTTTTTCCGCACAAATTTTTAATACAATATTTCATTTTGTGCATATGCAACTGGATGGAAACAGATTGTTTGCTTTCAATTGTTTGGAATTGAATTGTTTGATTTCAATTCCCATTCATTTTTCTTTACAGTAATGGTACTTAATTTTTTTAGGCTGCATTATTTTCTTTTCAGAATTGGATATACCAGCTCTCAAGAACCCAATTATTTCTTATGATTTAGTTTTAAAACACACAACAAATATGCTATTTCTGATCATTTGGTTTGTGATGCAGCAAATATTTGCATAGAAAGGACAATCCAGCTAAAGTTGGAACTTTCTTGCCTTGCATTAAACTGATCAGATTTACCTTGTGGATTTTGGTCTTTTTTAACTTGGTAAAACAGTAGTTTCTATAACTAATGATATTAAAATCCCAGGTATTTCAGCGCATGAAGTAAAATAGGAGATATTAAGTTTGTATAGGAAGTCTGGATCTAGTATTGGTCTGAAAAGAAAGTGTAGTGTCGATAAAACCTTTATATCGTTATTCATTCTTACGGTTAATGTTTTAACGGTCAATATGAGCATCCCTTGTTCATATTTAGTTCCATGGGGGTCAAATAAGTTGATAGATTGTCTTTACGTGTAATAAAAACACCACACAAACACAAACAGCATTAAAACTTCTTTAATGGGATTTGGAAACATATAAAAATTGCCATTAATTTTCAACAAAAGGAGGGAGCCAATAAACTCAGGATGCACATATAGCTACTTATGCAAGAAATTCCCCCTTTTACATATTTCTCAAGCAAGTTGCATATTGTTGTATGGAAAAACATCATTATTTATTTCATGCATTTGAAAAGGCAATCACACAAACAATAAGAAACAGCCAGCAAGGTAGGATAAGTCTAACCATGCAGCAAAAATAAATACAGCCCAGGGTAGAATGAACCTGAACCTGTGGGTGCACCAACACCCTGAAGACGGTACATGTAAAAGATTACTTAAGAATCCCACGAGGGATTAAAGCTAAAGAGCAAATAATAAATACAATTAACAATACACCCAGATAAGAGAAGTTAACACTGAAATCAATAAGGTAAAAATTATTTTATGGTTACCACTCGCTGTGGCCCCAATTCAAATAACAAAACTGTACAATACAGCGTTCCTGTGTTGTTAACCTTCATCTAATGTCAATAATCCTTTAAATTGTCACACCTTAAATACAAACCCACACATTTTTGTTTTATTTATAGTCCCAACAGAGGACGTATGCTGCTAGTGGCTTCTGGTTCCTAGTGTTTATGTGTGTGTGCTCTTACCATGGTAAAGCTCTTTTAGGGTTATTTCAGGGGCCATATCCTGTCTGCACAGATACTCTTGGTTGGTTGAGTTTATTAATGTGATTTTTTGATTTACTGTTGCCGAACGGCAAAGTCACATTGCCTCATGACACATATTTGAGTTATAAATGTGACTCATCTCTAGGAACTCGAGAAACCGGCAGATTATGTCATGTTTAACATGTAACATATTCAGAAAGAAACTTTAGATGCTACGCTTTCATTGTTACAATAATATTATATGGTTGTATTTTTTGTTAATTAGATTTTTGCCTTCTCTTAGGGTTGTAGGATTAATATAACTATATATGAATTAATAATATTAATAATATAACTGTTTAATTAATATATACTTAATATAGGCTTTCCCACCACAGCAGATTGAAGGCAGGGAACACCCTGAACAAGTGTCCCGTCTCCTTTAAGGGTTTGTCATCATGTCAGAGTTAAATGTACTACAAATATTCTTATTTCCTTCCTTAATATGGATGCCCCCCAGTGGACAGCACTTGACTGTTAGTGCATCTTGAAAATGTAGAAAAGTATATTTGTTTGTGATAGATTGGGCATTTCACACTTTATGTGTATCAGTAAATTTCATGTATCTTGGTAAGCTTACAAAGCTTATGAAAAATAATATTTCTTAAAAAATATGTCATGAATTAATCACCTTCAAGTTGTTCCTGACATGCATAAATGTTTTATTCTTGTAAACACAATCATAGACCACCATAGTTGGAAAAAAAATTGTGTTGAAAAAACACAAAAGACATTTAAAACCTATCTGGAGAACCTTTGACTGCCACTTTGTTCTGCTATGGTAGTCAATAGTACCCCATGAACCCTATTTGCTTACATTTTCATTATGAAGTCTTCTCAACAAAGTTCAGGAGGGGCACGTGCCAATAATGCCATTGCTCGTCATAACCAATCACATATTCTATTCAATTAGTGTAAGAGGAAGCACCTAAAAATATAGACAAGCCCTCTTACCTTCATTCTCTGGATTAAGGCATCCCTCCTTCACCCTTAACTCTATAGAACGCCTGGCCCAAAGCATAGGGGAAGTGTTCCTGGTTCGTGCAAATACCAAGCATAGAGCCCTCTCCCCAGATAAGGGCCAGGCTGTGACTTTGGGAAAGAATAAAGACTTCAGCCCTCTCTCCCTCGACAGCACCCCAAATGTGCTTACCATTCTTTCAGCTTTCTTTAATTAATTGCCAAGGCAAACTCGTGAAAATATCTTTCTATACAGATTTGAAACAAATTTAGATGAATTATTCATGACTGAGTTTTCAATTTTTTGTGGACTGTCCCTAAAACAGGTCCAGTGGCACATTATAGTACAACTTGCATTAAATTGACCAACAATCTTTTATACAGTGCAAATAAATCTATTATTATGGTAACAGGTTCTGCAAAGCCTAGAAATGAAGGGTCATAAGGTTTTATACGTTGTACACATGTCAAGAAATGGGTGTTCCCAGGACACATTTGGCACACGTCTATGATATATGATTCTTTCTTGCCTTCTGGCGAAATGCACAATGACAGTTAGGGAGTTTGATAGTTTGACAAGTGAAAGTAGGTAACCCTTCGAAAACCTGCCAGTCTAACTGGTCTTCATTGCTAGGTGAATCATGATGAGGGACTTTGTTATGATTCATTGACATATGTCAAAAGAAAAGAAAACAGTTAGACGCTGAGAAAAATAGAGATTAGGGGTGTCACAATGGCTTCAATCACGCAAAGGAGTATCTTTATAATTGTGTCTTTCTTGAAAAATAAACAGCGTGGCTGTCAACACCTCTTAAATCTTTATTTAGGGTATTATTGATGCCGTGATATGGTTGCACTGCTGCTAGGACTTGTTTCAGTAATTATGAAGACCTTTATATAAGATTTATTTAATGAATCATTTGTTTGCACCTTTATAAAAATCAAGGTGCTTTTTTTCCAATCATAATTTATTCATAAATGATTTAAATTTGTGTTATGCGTCAGGAATACCTATTGTAATGAAACACTGAAATGAGTTCCAACAATCCCAAGTCTCCTATAGTTACTCGGATGCTTTCAAATCCTATAAAGAGTACTTTCTTGGCTGTCAACACAGTCGAGGAAAAATGCATAAGCCATACCTGCTATGTAGATAGCAGTACTTATGCCTTAATTGGCATCTACAATACATCTCCCACCTGAGACCACCAATGCCGTTTATATGACACTGTATTAGTTCTCTAGTTTTTCCTTCGTCTCCTGCTGTCAGTTAAAGACTTTTGACACATTAATTGGGAAGAGACAGAAATTGAAACAGGAAGTATACTACACGTCCCCAGTCACGAAATGAGGGTATGTTTGCACATCTGTTGTTTATCATTAGCAAGATCACTTTCCTTGGAGATATAATGTGCCAATGGCAGCAGTTCAAATTCCATGCATACACGCAATATAATAACTTGCTTTTAAAGACAGACAATTGTTATGTATAAATTCCCTTAACATTGGAGATAAAATGTGACCCTTCCTGTGGAAATCGGCTTGAAGTCATTTTTGTGATTGACTGTTTTTTACATTATGTCAAGATCATTCTGTAAAAATATTTTCTTTACATCTTTAGTATTGATTGAGTAGGACTACTTTAAAGATGAAAATTTTAGTCAAATGAAGGCTTCAAATTAAACTTTAATCTTTATCTTAGAATTAAATTGAAATCCTGGTTTCTACAGACAGGATCTCAGTTATGTTCCACTATTCTTAATTTGGCACAGTATATAACTGTTGTCTTTCTACAGGATCGTCATAGATAATTTTTAAATACCCATTTTCTGAGTTGGTTCTTAATGTTTACAAGGAAGCAAACAAACTGGTCTAGTCTTCATTTTACAAGGAAATGTCACCTGTACCTGAAGCTGTTTTACATGACTGTCATTCCTGAGTCTTGCATTAAGAAACACCCAGAAGTCACTTTTTCACGTCTTATGACATTTACTATGAGCTACAAGTATCACATGTTTGATTGTGATACATAGTATTACAAAAGAGCTTGAGTCTTTTTTTCAAAAATTGTAATGTCCAACTTTAACCCCTGTACAGTGATTTTAGCCACTTTTTTACGTTTGACGGAAAAGGACATAAAAATAGAATTATACATTGTACGTTTTTGCTTGTTTTGAATAATAAAACTTTTTTCAAATGCACAACTTTCTAATGCACAACTTAACAAATTATTGGAAGTTATTAAAGGAAGTCAGTAAGACTCGTCTTGGGAGTGCCAACCCCTCGATTGATCACTAATACCACCTCTTTGGTTAGATGACACTGTTTTTTTTAGCTCTCATTCTTATAACCACAGCAATACCAATCAACGCCAATAATGCTATGACCCCTCCACACACAGCGTAAATTGTCAAGTTAGACTTGGCATCTGATTGAAAACGTAAGTTTGTAACCTGCCGGTAGATACACAAGTTCATGTCTTCTTCTGTCAACCACTCAATGTCCTCATCCTGGTCAGTACTGGCCTCTATATTATTATCATTATTTTCAGGCGTAGTGTAGCTGTTGTATTCGCGAAGCACAACGCACCAATATGTCCCACTGTCCCCTTTATTTGGATTGGTAATGACCAGAGATACATCTTCTTTGGAGTAGGAAACTCTGCCCTCTAGATCTTTAGGCATGGGTAAAGAAGGATCTCCTGAGTCGATTATTAGGACGTCCTCCCCGTCACTTTTTCGTAACCAGAGGATGCTTACTAAGTCAGCATTTTCACTAAGTTCCAGCTCTGAAATATATCTACACGTGAGGGATGCCTTCTTATCTTCTGTAGTAAATGAAACATTAGATGATGCATGTACAGGGCAAACGTTCACTATGTAGTCTTCTACAAGAATGGTGGAATAGCATTTATAGTTTCCAGTGTGATTTAAAGTTAGAGAAGGAAGAACGAGAGAATAATGTCCCGTTTTGAGATCGTTTGATGCAAATATCTGACTGCCTGTTGTCTCTTTGAAACTTACTGGTTTTGATGAGATGACTGGTCCAAACGGTGTTTCCCAGTAGTTCTGTCTCAGGTGGTCCACTGAACATGTGAGGGCCAGGCTTTCCCCTACAGAACGGTATATAGACTTTATATCTGGTTCATCTGGTAGTAGTATGGTTTGGAAGCTCAAGCATTGCTCTCCATTCATGACAAGACAGAAGAAATTGGGTCTATCCTTTATAAAGTCATCCGACACATGTAACAAAGAGCCTTTGTCCTTGACCTGGACATGACCTTTAAAATCCACTTGCAATGGTTCCAATGAAATTTTAGTATCCAAGAACAACGATGCATTTTGCACATCTCTATACCATTTCACTGTAGAATTAGATGCTTCTCTTGCGCTATCGTCACATGCCAAGTTTGCACCTGTGCCTGTTGTCAATGAAATATCCTGCTGGTCGATCTCCTTACCACACACATACAGGTGTGTAAGATGTTTTTCTAGATTGTCACCTCTCTTGCAACCTCTACTGTAGACGCCAGAGTCGGAGAACTGAAGATTCAAGATCTTTAGGCCAAGCAACCCCTCTTTCTGGCCGGTAATGTTAATCCTCCCCTTAAAGGCTTCAGGTGATGATACTGGCTCTGAGGACTCTCCCAATAGCTCCCTTCCTCCAGCAGTTATTCTGTACACAGCAATGTAGTCACCAAAGCAAAAACCCATCTCTAGTTCCCCGCCAAGTGCTCTGAAAATAGGCTTGGGATGTTCTTCGGCAAGCACGCCCGCCAGGAGCAGAGCGAGGAGTAATGCTGTGTTCACCATTTGGCTCATCTTGTCCTACCCTAGCCATTCGTGAGAGTTTTATGCCTATTGCCTTCCACATACGCAGAAATTTGAGTAACCTGTTTCTGAAGTTGGGCATTAAGATCCACCCACGTAGCGATGTTGTCTCACTGAAGAGCAGGGTTTTTCCATCAGGTGTACTTTCTACTTATTCATTTGATTTCCTTATGCTTATCATTGCGTTAAAATGTAACTTTAAGTTATCTTTCTTAACTTATATTTTGGTTTGTTGAGATAACGTAATGACTGTAAATGAGACAAGAAGGGCTGTGTTGTCAAACTGGTTAACTTGCATGTTTGCTGTCCCTTTCTTTCTCTCTCGCTCTCTCTGTGCTTTTTATGTATCGCTCATTTTTAACCACAGCATTATTACAGCATAACTATAGATGTTTTACAAATAGGGATTAGTCATTATGATTTTAAAAGCAGTGTACTTTTCATGTCGGGTGTTCCCTAGAAGTGAAAGTAAAATAAGAAATGACTATCCTATTCTGCATACAGCCACAGCTTCAGTCAACCAGCAACGTTACACTACAATTTGCATTCAGGAGAAAGCATGCACAAAGAACTTTCACTCTAGTACAACACTCTGTATTGTGATATCAATTGTAAAGGATGCAGGAATTTGGGACAAAAGGGGGCCTTGCTGTTTACCTAACCAATTGTTTTGACTTTGTTTTGCAAGACTTTGAAGATTATCTCTGAACATATGTTGAACCAGAATATGTGTATCATGTTTAGCTGCTCATCTATATAGTAGTTTTTGATTTAGATATGGAGCAAAAGATTAACAATTTCACCAACTTTCCCACTGAAAGTGATATAAACCATTGTGTGCTATATTAACCTATTCACCAGACAACATACGGGACTAGGATGTTCCCATTTCCATCAAATTGTTGTTCTTAGAGATACTTTTAAAAGTATGGAAATGCGAATCATCTGAAGATAATATCAGAATTTATACAAGTCTTAACTCCATGTGAAAGTCAAGTCAGGATCTTGAGACAACGAGACAGTGTTCATGGTCTCACTGCTTGCTTAGGTACCGTGTAGTCACTGGGGGCCGTCTAAGTATGAAGAAACGCTTTTTAAAAGTAGCCAGATTGTAAAGACTTCAAGGGTGGGCTCTGTGAACAGCTTGAGTAGGCCGTCATGATCCAGCATTGTGATTAAGCTCCAACTGTGACTCACTCCCTACTGTCGTTCAAACTAATTGCTCTCAGTGCTGATTATAGAACCCACTGTCCCACATGCCATTTTAGGGATATTTCATCTGTGAAAATACACCGTCTTGAATGTTATTTGTTGCTAAAGAATATACATATTGAAAATATTTCATATCTGTCATATACTTTTAAGCTTTTAATATTTATGAAGCTTGTTTTAGTTTAAATCAGTGTCGAGTTTATTTTCCTACATTTACATTTACATTTATTCATTGATCCCAAGCGACTACAAGTATTATACTGTTGCCAATCATCTCTGCCTAGCAAATAGGGGTAAGATGTTTTGCTCAAGGACACTTCAGTCATTGTCTGCTGACACTGGGATCCGAACCCACAACTTTCTTCCTACAAGTCCAACTCTCTTACCAGCACACCAAAACTGACCCAAATGTTCTAAATTTCAATTCCCCATACGTATTGTTAACAAAGCATTCTTTGAAGCTGGATTTCGTTGAAATGCACAATGAATGATGACATATCTTTATCTCATATTTTTAAACACTGTAAAATAATATTAAACTTAAAATGGTGAAAACAAAAAATTGGAACTATAAAAATGAAATCAAATAATGAAATAAAATGTACACAAATTATTTATTTTCAACTTCTAAAGGTCTCAGATGCATTTTGAAGAATATCAAAGGAGTCTCCATCTATTCTTAGCTCTAGGTTGCTGTTCTTCCTACAATATTCAGACAGTCATCCATTTCAAAAACATCTTATTATATAAAATACACAACTTTAGTCATGAAACATCAATGCACTAAATGTATTTATTTATTAATTTATATTCCATTAATATAATTTCAAACATAAAGCCTTTGGATTAAACAATTTTAAAATAATAAAAAAAACCTTTTTTCTTAAGTGTCCCAAAACTTTTGACAGATAGTGCAGTTCTGTTTTTCTCCAGTGCTGACGATGGCGCTGTCGTGCGCTCTCTGCACGAGCGATGCACCCAGAACAAGACGTGTGGATCAAGTGTTGTCACTGAGGCCTCTTTGATTGGAGAACACTTGTGACAGCTGTGTTATTGTCTTATAAACATCTTTAAAACTGATTCTTAGAATGCCATTCTTCTAGACATATATCTTCTAACTGTCAGAAGATGTTCCTGTAGGGGTGAAGCCTTTGAAGGGAACAGGCCATAGTGATGATGACTTTTAAGTGAAAAGGTGAAGATTCTGAAGATCTTGAAGCTGTCATTGAGCAGGTATTTATATACAGTACTGTCAATAAACATTAATTAAAATAATTGATATCAAGGCACTTTCTTTGCATCACCCCATGGCTTTAATACAATGGTTTGTGTAACCATATTTATGTTTGTAAACAATAATAATACATAACATCTTAAAGATTATATCCAGCAGCATTGCATGGGTAATGCATGAATACACTTGTCATAAACTCCTTATATCTGAAACTCTTTGATCTTTTTTTCAGGAACACCACACAAGACTCTTGTTGCATGTACAAAATCATCCTAAAGAGCAAACATGTTACGGTTAGTCGCAGCATCACTGCGTCTGCGGAGCCAGCGAGCTTTACCTTCACTTCACGTCCGGCCCTGCTCTTCATTTGTTCAGCAAGAGAACAAAGTTGCTGTGGATGCCCTGTACAACCTGTGTGTAGACATCACTAAAGTTCGAAAGATGAAAGGTTGGGTGTTGCGACAGAGCCCTGCGTATGTGTGCGAGACCGCTGCCCTGCTGAGGGACATGGGGGCGAGCGAAAGGGTCATCGCCTATGTCTTGGAGCTCTACCCAGAGGCCGTTCTCTGCAAGCCCGAGGAAATGGAGGCGCAGAGAATGCTGTGGATGTCCGTGTGCACCAACCCGAAAGATCTGGTGGCAATCATTGAGAAATTCCCCGCCTCCTTTTTCACTTCATCCTCTGATCACGAAAACCAGAAAGCAAATGTTCTATATTTCCAGAGCATACAGTTAAATAAACGGATCATTGCTAAACTAATGGCCAGCGCGCCTCAGAGCTTCAGCCGACCTGTAAAGCAAAATGAAGAGATGATCCAGATGCTGAAGAAGACTTATTTAGACTTGGGTGGAAAGGAGGAAAATGTGAAGATCTGGCTTCAGAAATTGATCACCCAGAATCCATATGTCCTTCTGAGGGCACCGGAGGCCTTATATAATAACTTGGTGTTCCTGCGAGACACAGGCTTCACTAGCAATGAGCTTTTGCACCTGCTATCCAAATTAAAAGGGTTTGTCACTGAATTAAACCCTGAAAGCATGAAACTCTCCCTGAGCTATTCTCAGGAAATTCTGGGATGCACAGAAGCAGAGCTAAGGCATATTGTACTTGAGTGTCCGGCCTTGTTATACTATCCTGTGCCTATTTTAGATGAACGGTTCAAAGGTCTCCTCGCTGCTGGAATTAGTATGGAGCAGATCATAGAGACGCCCACTGTGTTGGAACTGACGACACAGATAGTTCAATATCGCATTCAGAAACTACGTTCTTATGGCTATGAAGCACGAACAGGCAGCCTGCAGGTTCTCAATGGCACCAAGAAAGACTTTGAGAACAGCTATGGACAACTACAACTTAGGCGTAAGAGACCTCTTTTTAATCCAGTAGCACCACTTAGCACAGAGGATTAAGGTGCTACATTTGCATTAGGGTGAAGAGGTGACAAGGAATATGAACATAATGCTATTTATATTTAATGTACTGAAAAGAATGCGTAATTGCATGCTGTTTTAACATAGTTTGCTCAAAGGATGCAACTAAACTAAAAATAAGTTTAGTCTATTGCAGACATATTTAATGGTTGTGAAATTTGCTATTGTTTGTATAATCTCAAAAACATACATAATGGTGGAGTCTTATGAAAAGGAAGATAAAGATATGAAAAACGCCTGTTTTGTGCCATTAAGAATTCTTGTGACATTATAAACAATTTGCCAAATAAACTGTAAAAAAATCTGAATAGTTTCTTTTAATATGACCCATATATATTCAAGTCAGATTTTTATTTCTTATGGTGTTTTCATCAAAATCCTTTAATAATCAGCAACATACATTTCTTAGCAACGATGCATTTTCTATCATGATCAATTAATGTTTACCAGTGTGTTGCTGAACTTCATGCTGGCAGAATCTCATTTGCAAGCTTTTCCTTGTATTTTGGCCTCTGGGCAATGTTTTGAGATCATTCAGTGCTTTTTAATGTTTCGACTATAGACTTCACTGATATCTGTAATGAAGTTTCATTACACATTGCCTTGTGGCTTGTGCTGTTTATGCAGTAGAGTTTACGATTTCATTAATAGTGAAATATTACATTTCACACGCTTCTAGCATTAGTCGAAATCAAATTGTTGATGCTTTTTTTTCTTAATCTCAAAAACTGATTTAAGTTTTTAGTTCGGCAGGCCTTACTTAGTGCTCATTTATGCAATAATAAACAAGTTTTCTCAATTCTTTCTACCTCTCGCCATTTCTTCTTTGCCTCTATTCTTTAATCTTTCCCCGAGTAAGGGACCAACTGGAGGGCAGCTCTATTCTGCAAATGACACTGTGAGTTATACCCAAACGCATAGAAGGTTAATAAGAGGGGGTATAAAAAGCTCTTTTTCCTTTGAAATGTGACAGTGGGTATTATTATCAAATGTTACACATTGATTTTATGGGGCATAACTCAGGAAATGACACATGCAATTAAAACTTGTAATTTCCTGTATCGGACTGTGCACGATGTAATATTGAGGTGGTAAATAAAGTACTGCATGTCTCATTCAGTTGGTCCTTAAAGGAA
>CM065669.1:8712244-8797244 GCA_033220385.1 Triplophysa yarkandensis | reverse complement strand
ACAATATATAAGGTCATAACGTAGAAAAGTAAAAAATAATGAAATCCATGATTGTCTAAATATATATTAATAGTCCTGCAGAGTATACACTATGAAATTAAATCCACTGGGAACCTCCAAGATATTAAACAATCCAACACTGGAGCCATATATAACAAATTATTTTGTGTACTTTATTGCATTTTCAGGTGTGGGAGACACTTGTACACAAACCTGGCTGTGTTTGAACCCTGTTGATGGATTGTTGATAACATGGCACAGCAAATGATGGGAACTCAGCTTTAGAACATGCTGGTGAAGGAAGCACAGGTAAATAAATGGTAAATATATGAACTCAACATGTGATAGACATAACCTAATTATTTCCAATACGGATGTTAATATAAATCAATGGCAAATCAAATGTGCTAAGTGTGTACCTGTTCTTAGAGTGCTCTCGTGTTTGTCATCTCCAGAGGAATGACCTGCTTCTGAAGCTGCTCCATTACCGTCACCTGTGACACTTGAGTTGAAAGGGACAGTTGCAAGAAGCCCTGAGAAGTCACATGAGAAGGTCCATTAAAACCTGAAACTTCACAGACTTGCCTTAATAGCCCACCCTAACCCTATGGTTTTGTCATCCCTTTAAGGGATAGTTACCAAAAACTTAAATTCTCCTCAGTTATATTTTACATTTCAAACCCTTTATGACTATCATCCTTCAGCAAAACCCAAAAATAAGATATTTTAAAGAATGTTGATAACCGAACAGCAGAGGCCCCAATTCGTACTTTCATAGACATAAAACCATGTCTATGATGACTTACAAATGTAAGTGGGTTCCCGACAGTTCCCAGCATTGTTCAAAATATTTTTTTGGGTGTTACGGGGAGGAAGGCATACAGAGGTGAGTTAATGATGTATTTAGGTGAACTATCACTTCTAATTAGCTTGAATGATTGGTGTACAACTAATTATTTGACATTTCTTACCGAGACCACGGTAACAAGATAGCTGCTGGTAGATCTGTTTCATCCTCTCAATGTTGACTCTGCTAGCCTCTGCATGATTGATCATGGGTTTGGGGTAGTGCACTCCAACTATGCACTTGGCCAGTTTCTGAACACTATCTGGGGCATTCCAAGGGTCATAGATAAATTTGGCAGGAAAACCCCTCAATATTGGCAGGTAGCGTCTGTCATATATTAAAGAAAATTTTACAATGCATTCTTACAACACATCTTGAAAGAGTTTTCTTAATAATGAACTGCACAGATTGTAAAATGAATGATAGTGGGTGTATAAGTGAAGAACCTTATATAGTCTCCATTAGGGTCTGTGCGTCGTCCGAACCCCACTGGACAGTAACAGTGAAAGAACTGCTGGAAGAACGAGCTGCAGGAAAGCCACATCCAGCTACCTGCATTCACACTCCAGTCCGCATCCAGCAACAATTCCTCAAACACCTCAAAATAAAGTCAGTACAGTTTTAATGCTTCATTTATTTTTTGTTGGGTGTATTAGATTACAAAGAATTCCTTTGTGCTACCTTCATGCCTTCCTCCCAGCTGATCCACAGGTCTCCACGTGTGAGAAAGCAAGCAACAGCATGCCTGGCCAAATGATGGATCCAACCTTCCTGCCTCAACTGAGTCATGATGGCATCAATCCAAGGGAAACCAGTCCGGCCCTCAGCCCACTTCGCAAAGGCTTCAGGGTTCTTGTCCCATGGGATCTGTACGCAGATGGGATTGCCTTCCATTTTGTCAAAGTGTGGGTTGTTAGTAGCAGCCATGTAGAAGAATTCACGCCACAGCAACTGTCCGTACAGAGACAGCGGTGGGGTGCTGTTCTTCTTAACCTGCGATGAGCAGAACAAAAACTAAGTGTCAGAATATCGGAAGCAACCATTTATAATCTAAAGTAATTAAATCATGCTGCATTTACCTTTTTATAAAGGTCTGTAAGTTTGAAATAGAAAAGTCGGCAGGACAGGCAACCAAAGCGAAGATAAGGGCTCAGACCAGTCGGGCTGGCCAGCAATGAATTAGCATTCATTCTAGGACGCTCAAAATTGGCAACCCACGCCTGCAAGAAAACATTTAACATTTGGATACCATCTGGCAACAACCCAAAAGAACAAAACAGGTATATAAAAGTTAATTTTTTTTACCCTGAACTAGATGTTTACCTTTCTCTCCAGGTGTCTCTCCAGTCGAGTAAGCGCTTCGGTCTCTCCACCAGGCCAAACAGCCGAAAACAGCCCATCAGTCTCAAAACCTGGTGCACACATCCGCATTAAACTTTAAATTTAAAACGTATGTATGTACACATGAGCCAAGTCAAACATTCAGGTGTCTCACCGAGCTCCTCCAGTGAAGGAACGCCAAACTTCTCATCATGGTCATCACCAATGGGTGTGGAACATTTCCCCATGATGTCAGCTGTGATGGTCTCTGCAGGAGTTTCAACAGGGTACATTCTGCTGATCAGGGCCTGGAAGCGTTTATAGGTGAGAGGAGACTGTCCTCCGTTTAACTCTATGATCCTACAGAGAAAGAAAGACAGGAGATCAGGGGGCTAAAGGACAATACTGACTTGCTCTACCTAAATTTTTAATTCTTCCCAATTCTAAATACCAAAGGAGTGGGGGGAGCATATGGCACTAATGACAGAACAACACTCACTTGTCCAGATCATAGAGCGTATGAGAGATCCTGACAAATACTTCCACCCCTGCCTCTGTGGCCAGCTTCCTAATAGCTGCATCACGATCCTTCCCAAACGGTTCAGAGTCATACTCATATGACAGCCGGGTGATGTTCCACTCCTAAAAAGTCAGGGAGTCACAAAGGGAAAGTCGGAAAGTCAAGAAAATAACAAATGTCCCTTTTCTTGGATAAAAATATAAGAACAAAACTGTTCCTTGTTATGTTGTTTTTGGACAGTTTGCTGACCTTGAATAACCGAGGAAAGACATCCGTCGGCTGTCCTCTGATGACGAACAGGCGAGAATTAAGTTTACGAAGGCTTGCGTCTAAATCATCCAAACACTGCAGCAAAAACCTGCAGAAAATAATCAATGCCATCAAACCAGGCCAATAAGGTAAGTAGGTTTTAAATGGTTAATTAAGAAATAAAGGAATGGCTTGCAGTAAAAAAAAGTTGCTCTACAGAGGGCACTACAAGACTACTAGAAAACTTGCATTCTGTTTTTTAGACAACTGTTTTTTTTGCTGCTTAAAAAAGAAACCATGCTTATTTCTATGAAAGTCTATGTTTAAGCTGGATCATATCATCTTATAATTTAGCGTTTGTGAAACAAATCAAAGCTTTACTTTATAGCGTCACAATTTGTGCAGTGAGTTGTTCTATAATGTGAAAACTGCACAGGTGGATTCGCTGCATGACTTTTAGTTCACTGTTCCATACATTCATGTATAATAATAAAGATATAATCCTGTCTGAGCCAGTTGTGCTTTCTCATGGGACAGCCTCTGGAGAACAGCAGAGTTTAATCTGTCTGCAAACCTTCTGCAAGACTGTCTGATCCCCTACAGCATGCCCCAGGTCAAAGTGAACATGAAACAAAGCACTCTTCTCTAAAATTAACTGCTTTTTTTATAATATTCTGCACATCAAACATAGTTTTGAGACAGCTGGGTATCACTTGCCAGGTTCCTTCAAGACAGGGCATTTAAGGACAAACTAAGCCACATGACTTCCCCAAAAGAAGCCTCAGTGTGGGTTGTAACTTTGGCCATGAATGTTTAATGTCTGCTGTTGGAATAAAGGGGTGGTGGCGTAGGCAAGAAAATGTATGAAGCGAGGAAAAGTAGGTCACAGACACTGCAGGAACGATGCGGTAATATCATCTACTAACACAATGACCTACTTCTTTATTTTGTGCACCGGGGAAAAGTGACTGAGTTATTGACGTTACATCATTACTCAACTATGTTGGGGGGATACTTTAAGCATCCCAAAAGGTAATCCCACCACAGATGCCCTTAAACCCAGGATACTTTAATTAAGGCACACTTTTCATGGCTTTCATTAAACTTTCCATGGCACTTTAGTGTAAATGTTTTTCTTTCCTTGCAGAAAACTAAACTGTAAGTGCTAAACCAGTTGGTCTGTAGAAAGAGTGTAACATCTTGCTTACAAAATTGCTTACATAACTAGACAAGTAATGCCATTCAAGATTGCAGTAATATTTTTACTGCAATAAGTTAACTTGAATCAATCTCTGAAGTTAATTTTACAAGGGAAATTTAGGGTAATGTAGTAGATTCATGTAACAATAATAAATGCTTTGTCATTTTATAGCAGGCCAAGCCACAGAAATCTGAAATAAATATGTTCATAATTAAACTGTGAAATAAAGATACAAGCAAAGTTTGAATTAAAGGGCCATGAGGTCGTTGTTTCCATTTAGAGGCAAAGGCTACATGTCATCCTGAAAATATTGAATATATTACATTACAAATATGTGAACCATTAGTTGTTTGCCATAAAACCATAATAAAAAATCTTATGCATGTTCTGTTTTGTAATTTCAATTTTAGTTTTTGGATAACCTCCCAATAAACGAGACCAACCCATTACCACAGACACCACTATAGTTTTCTTGACAACCAATCATCTTAAGCAGGACACATGATGATACTTTGAAGAATGTTTGTGACTGGCACCCATTTACTTGCATTGGTTTTCTGTTCATACAACAGAATTGAATAGATGCCAATACAGTTTGGTAACCAATTTTCTTCAAATTATATTTTGCCTTCTGCAATGGAAATTGATTCAGTTACTCTCCCACTTGTCAATTCAAACCTGTAAAAATCTTTCGCAGAATGCAAAAAAGAAACATAACAGAATTAAGGTAAATAGCAACCATTCACTTGCATTGCTTTTGTATGGATACAATATAAGTAGATGGGTTACCAACCTTCTTCAAAATATCTTATTTTGCATTCCGCAATGGAAATTGATTCAGTTACTCGCCCACTTGTCATTTCAAACCTGTAAAGACTCTTTCACAGAATGCAAAAAAGATATGTAAAATAATTATGGTAACTGGCACCCTTTCGCTTGCATTGGTTTTGTATGAAAACAATAGAAGTAAATGGGTGCCACAGCTGATGGGTTACCAACCTTTGTCAAAATATCTTCTTTTGCATTCCGCAATGAAAATCGATTCAGTTGTCATTTCAAACCTGTAAAGACTCTTTCTCAGAATGCAAAAAGGATATGTAAAATAATTATGGTAACTGGCACCCATTCGCTTAATGGAACTTTCTTCAAAATATCTTCTTGTGTGTTCTGCAAAGGAAAGAGAATCATACAGGTTTGAACTGACAAGAGAGTGAGAAAATGACAGAACACTTATTTTTGAGTGATCTACCACTTAATGTTTACATTTATTCATTCAGATTTTATGTCATACAATTCCTCAAATACTTCTCATACACAACCCATCATTTCCCAACAAAGCTCTTTATTCCCACAGCTACATTTCCACTAGTCAAAACCAGCACCTGTCATCATCACCAGCTGATTGTTTACATGCTGTAGTACCCCATAAGTGACGTCATAAGCACATGTGTTCCCATACATTCCAAAACAAACTCACCTCCACCTGCTGATTCCAACATTGGATGATCCTGCAAACCAGGGATCCAGTATATAAACACATCTCAGGGTGTCTGCTCTGATTATAGAGTCCAGCAGGGATGGGTTGTCATGGAAACGTAAGCCCTTTCTGAACCAGTGGACCGTGTTGACCACCATTATTCCAAATATATACAGTGACCAAGATCAGGAATGATATAACTCCCAAACTTTCAGATCCAGATATCCCAGATGTATGTAGGGTGGTGACCTATTTTCAGCCCAGCTCAAGGATAAATTTCCCCATGTTGAAGAAGGATCTCTTTAATTCTCTAGTGATGAATTAAACATCAAAGATATGATTTAAAACCATACACAGACGTTATTTATAACATGTGGTAACTGTGATGAGGTGAGACTGACAGATCATGCACACGCACTGGGCATCTAAACAAAGCGAGCACGCGCATTCCATCACGGACGGAAGGCTGGGGGGGAAACAAAACACGTTATTTTATATTTGTCCAATAATTTTTAATATTTTGGCGTTTAATTAAAAATTATCGACAATAATTAATATGTAACACGACAAATGTGTAATAAACCCAAATATTACCGCGTTTGTTGTTCTTTAGTTGAATGTCAGTTTTGTTTCCCCCTATAAACCGTAAGCCATTGGTTGACTCCGCCTGCGCAACTGTAAACCACGCAGCTGATTGGTCAGAAATGCTCGCCAACGTCATACACAGTCACGTTTTTCTGGTATGGTCACTTATGGGACTGCGTGATGCTCTGAATATCTTTTTTTATTTTTAAACATTTTTTTTATTTATTAATTTATTTAACACTTCAAAACAGTAAATCAATACATATAAACATGGAAAAATAAAATAAAAAATACACAAAAAAAGAAAAGAGACGATGCATTTACCTAAAGTGGTGCTCTGGATATCTGTGTGAAGAAGTGGACAGTCCGGATCTTTTTAAAGAACCGACTCTTTTGAATCGACTCACTTCAAAGAGTCGTTTGTTATGACTCCCAAATGGCTCTTAATGTGTTTCACCGTTTATTGTATCCCAATTAAGAAATTGTAAATGATTTGTTTATTGTTTTTGATTTAATGTGTACATTAATTTAATGTGTGTTTAAATTAATGTTTATTTAACAATTAAAAAAAATACCTGTGTATACTCATTGCTAAGTTTGATGAGTTTAATTGGCTTCTAATTAATTTAATTGGTTTGGATGGAGGACAGAGGACATATGAGAAGATGAGGAACATGATATTTATATGATATTTGCTTTTCTGATAAAAGGTAAAAAATTATAAAACCAGCCCCAAATGGTGTATCTATATTGTATGTATAAAATATTTCTCATTAATATGGTAAACATGTTTTACCCACTTCTACAGTTCATTGCAAAATATAAGAATAACATTGATACAAGATGCTCCTTATGTAAAGTTGGCAAAGAAAAGTTTATCTTTGTTTAATTTTAATTTTAATTTTTAATTTTAATTTATTTTGGTCATGTCATTATGCAATAATTTGGAGACGTATTCATTAACAGGAATATTGAGAATGAATGGGGCTATTTTTCTTTTTAAATTTTATAAACATAAGTGTACATTTTCTTACAACAGACCAAAGTTTTTCATCTTTTTAAATAGGTGAAGTTGTATATGGATTCTATTTTACTTTCCTTATAACCATGAACCCAACTAAAATGCTTTCAGTAATCACTTTATATTTTTAGGCTACTGCATTTATTATATATTATTATCTTCCCCTTGTGTTTTTTATTTGTTACAGGATTTTATAAATGAATCCATTTTCTATTCCTATGAGTATTATTTGAATATGTTGATTGTCTGCATGTGTAAATGTTAAAATAATCTATAAATTGTATGTACTCATGCTATCTTTGTGCAGTACAAAAAGTGTGGTAACATGGCAGGGGTGTATAGTGAATCTTTAATGCCCAATGCTTTAATATAACTTAAGAATGCAGGCTATAGTTTAGTATTGCATTGGAGGACATATACATGTTATTCTATAAATTGGTAACTAAGAAAACTTTTAAGAAGGTGCTTGGTCTTAAGAAGAACACTAGATGTCAGTGTGGGAAGACATTTTGTCTTTGAGGAGCTCTATTAACTGTTTAGTCTTTTATTATAAAATTATCTAGTTATAAAATGTGATGATGTGTGAGGTCCAGTATCATAAAGAATAAATTACTAATAATATCTAATATTAATATTATAGTTTCTGAAAATGTGTTATTCCAAGAGGTCACTATTGGGTAATATATAATTACCTCTTTAATAGGAAACACTTTAACAGTGAGTGTTCTTCTAGTTCTTCTTTGTGTATGATGGGATAATTTATGCATTTGTAGCCTTACATCTTCTAATCCTGCTTTTCTAATTTAAGGTGCATCCATATACCCCACCAGCACGCACCATGGTATCAAACTGATATGAAAACAAGATCTGCTGGCTTTCATATTTATATTCACATTGAAAAATGCATGACCTTTAGGACTGTAGGAGTGAAGTTCACAAGAACCCGCCATTCAAGATGAATGATATATTATGCATACTCTTCATTATTAATGAACAGGAATCTCGTTACTCTGAGAATTGGGAGAGGACAGGTGTTCATTTGATCCCTCTCTTTTTGTCCTCAAACACGCGGCCCTGCTCGGTCTGCTGGATGGGGGTAGTTTCATGCATGCTGACTACTACTTGTATAAAGTCTATCGATGTGTTTTGGCCACTTAAGACCCCTAGATCTGGAGTTTTGTTTTCACTCACAGATGTAGTTCTCGCGTCACAGAAATTGATGTTTTAATTAACAGTGTCCATCTGAATAACAATAGAAACCAGCATGGAAAGTCTGATCGCTTTATTGGTCATAACCACTGATAGCACACATAGGCTACATCTCGCATATATACTATACTATCAAAAGTTATCGCTCATCTGCATTGACTCGCATATGAACTTAAGTGACATCCTATTCCTAATCCATAGGGTTCAATATGATGTTGGTTCACCCTTTATAGCTATAACACCTTTTATTTTTCATAAGGTTTAGGAGTGTGTTTATGGGATTTTATGACCATTCTTCCAGAAGGGCATTTTCAGAGGTCACACACTGATGTTGGATGAGAAGGCCTGACTTTCAGTCTCCTCTCTATTTCATCGCTAAAAGGTGTTTTATCCGGACTCTGTGCTGGCCAGTTAAGTCCATCCGCACCAGTCTCTGTCATTCATGTCTTCATGGATCTTGCTTTGTGCATTGAAGTCATGTTGGAAGAGGAAGGGGGTCAAAATTTTCCCACCAAGTTAGGGGCATGGATTTGTCCAAAATATGCTGAAGCAGTGATTGAATCACCTGATTATGGGGATGGGTGAGTGAATACATTGACAATATAGTGTATCTATTTAATGTACCAGACATCTTAAAGACTTACCTGTGGGAAATGTATGGTTTTAATTGAAAGGTTCTTTGAGTCCCTTCTGATAATCTATTGTGTTTTATTGTTGGGACGGCCACCACCATTCAATTCAACTTTATTTACACAGTGCTATTTAGGATTTTCATTGCAGCTGTACATAGTTAGGGGCAGTCGTGGCCTAGTGGTAAGCGAGTCAATCTTTGAACAAGGTCGCCAGTTCGATTCTCAGGTAGGTATGACTCAGGTAGGTATGACCTAACACCTTTGCGTCCCGGGCGCTGCAGTGATAGCTGCCAACTGCTCGGGGTGTGCGTGTGTTCCCAACCCAATGGATGGTTTAAACGCAGAGGTCACATTTCATGTATGGGTCACCATATCTGACAGCAGTTCACTTTAGTAGCCGTGCAAAACACACGTTCATCATAAACAAAACCTCGCATCCGTATCGAAGCATCAACACAGACCACACAGACAGAAAACCAACGAGTAATATATAATGCAGAATATCCATTCACATAATCGACAGCATTAAAACATCAGTGCAGAATTAAACAGGATGGCACCCTCCTGATGGGCACCATCACATAAAGAAATGTAGGCCGATCACAACTAAGCAATGTAAAGCATGCTTCATCTTAAGGAATTCTCCAAGAAAACAGAAGTATGTGTAGAAACCTCCTGCAGATGCACATTCCAAACCCAACAGTGAGCAGCAGCAGGAGTCCCATGGATGCAGAAGAGGCTTTGGCTCCTCCTCCAGCTGATGCTCCAAGCGCACTGGTGTGTGCCATAACAACACCTCTTCTCCTTCAAAGTTGGGGGCGTATGACGACCGAACGCAACAATTTGGGAAGTGTCCTTCTGCATGGTGTTCCGCACGCGAACGAGCGCTCCCGGTCGCATTGAGTCTCACGGACAATATGAAGTGCAGCCATGTCAAAAAGGGCTAAATCCGTGGTGAGGACCCTGGAGGATCTGACGCTGGATTCGGGATACGGAGGAACCGCGGACTCCTTCAGGTCATCGAGCTTGTCCCTGTGCTGCTCCGAGGCGCACATCACCCAGGCGCATGGAGGGCACAGCTGGCATCTGACCGACTCCATGCACAACAGCCTAGACACAGTCCACACAGTCCTGGCAGGAGACGCAGAGACCCTGGAGTGCGCCGCCGGACACTGTGCGAAACTTCCCGAGCTTGAGGATGTGCCCTGGAGCCTCGGGGAGGTGGAGAACGCCCTCAACAAGGAGGAAGAGTTGAGGTTTGGGACGGTGTCTGCAGATCTTCTGGCGCGCCTCTCCGCGCTTGTGAGCCGCGCACTGGTCAGGGTCTCCAGAGAAGCCCAGAGGCTCAGTCTGCGCCATGGGAAATGCACCAAATACGAAATACAAAGTGCAGTCAAGATGGTCCAGTCGTGGACCATCTCTGTGAACTGCATCACTGCGGCTCTCAGCGCTCTCTCCATGTACAACATGAGCACAGAGGAGAAGTTCAGCCTTGGGAAGTCTGAGAGATGCGGCTTGGTGTTCTCCGTGGGCAGGTTCTTCAGGTGGATGGTGGACAGCAGGGTGGCCGTGCGCATCCATGAACATGCTGCCATATACCTGACCGCCTGCATGGAGAGCCTCTTCAGAGAGGTGTTCACCAGGGTGCTGAGCAGCTCTGTGGTGGAGAAAGACAACGGGGTGGCCAAATTTACCCTGGAGAGCTTGGAGCAGGCTCTGAGCAATGACTCGGAGTTGTACGGCCTTCTTTTGCCCTATCATCATCTCATTTGTGGGAAAAATGCCAATGGTGAGTTGTCCGCCCGGAAGTCGAAGCGGACGTCCTTGTGCCCATCCAAACCAATTGCTTGTCGAGATTTAGGGTGGTCTTTTTAATGCCGAACCAGGTCTAACTTGTGCCAACTAGGCCCATTGACCGGATACTGACATCATCTGTGTAAATAATGAGAAGGTTTGAATGCATAGAGATGCAGATAACTTCATTTGTCAGGGATGTGCAGTGAATATAGATTTGCGAGCGTTTATTGTATATGCAAATGTTTGTCTGTGCATTATGTATAATGTGGCTTTGACGGAGAGTGCTCGGCTGCATTTTCGTTGGTAATTGTTTCACGAACCCATTTTGCTCGCTTTTCATGGGTAAGTTGGATTATTATGCACTAATGCATCATCCTGGATGTTTTCAGGCAACAGTGTTGGTTTTCGTGATCCTGGAGCACGTACAGCTTTCCAATACTGTTTGAGCCACAATGTGGACTTGACAGGATTGCAGCATTCAGTAGAGTGATGATATCATTGATTTAATGCAGCCGCTTGGCAGAAGAACCGCTCTACATCATTGGATTCTACTGGTGTCCGTGTTACCATTATTTATAGGAGTCCGTCAAACCAAGTTGTATGGGAAAAAATCTTTAGGATCTTGCAGGCACGTGCATGCTTTGTGAGGAAACTGAAATTCAAAATAAAGTGATAGTTGACCCAAAACCCTGTTGCCATTTCAAACCTGTATGACTTACTTTCTACACACACACACACACACACACACACACACACACACACACACACACACACACACACACACACACACACACACACACACACACACACACACACACACACACACACACACACACACAAAAGAAGATATTTTGAAGAAAGATGGTAACCAGTCGTGCCAGTTTCAGACATGCTTCAAAAGATCTTCTTTTATGTTCCACGGATAAAAAAGTCATACAGGTTGGAAATGACCAAGTAAACGATGACAGGAAACATTGGATCTTCTTCCTATGTCTGTAGCAATACTTAATTCTGCAAAGATTGAGAGATGTTACACCAAATAATTATGAGAAGATCTTATTCCCAGTAAGGAACATTTCCTCCTCAAGGGTTCCTCAAGATCCGCCAGCCCACCCCTTGTTCCTCTCTGGAGAGCAGTTTTAGTTTCACTTGGCCTTTATTTCCAGAAACACAAAGTTTACATTTGTTTTAAATTGTGTTAGTGCTCAAGTTTGCTTGCATGCGAGTGTGCATTTTAGCTATACGCAACTGTTACACAACCTTTTGATTGCCTTGAATATGCATAACTGCATTAAACGCATACCGTAATGGAATTTGCGAGCTTCCTCCAGCGCGCTCCGCTGTAGATGTGGAGGCTGGTGGTTCAGCTGCAGAGGTGGTCTGCTCTAAGTTACCGGGTCTGTTGTGAGCCTTTGTGTTCCGTGCCAGGCACTGAGAGGTGTGTTTGTGTATGTGTGTTGAGAGAGGCATGTGTTACAGTGCTTAAGCATGATAAAGCTCTGGTCGTGCCAGGCTGCTCCAGGACACAAATTCATAAGTGTCTGGAGGTTTCTTCAAGGGTGGGTTTGCTGGAGTTTTTTGGCACAGTTGTGTTGGAATCAGAGATGGAGTTTAACACAAATTTTCATTTGTAGTTTAAATGGATGTATATTTCATTAGTTCAAATTACTTTGAACAATAATTGAATGTGCATTGTTAACGTGAATGTTTAATTTTATTTAAATACGTCTGAGGTCGTCTTTTAGACAAATTTGCTCTTGTCACTTAAGAATGCAGGCAGGGCTGTGTTATAAATTCATTTTGAAAGGTGCTTTTGGCCGTCAGATTCTCTGCCCACAGACTGAAAGTGTAGATGATAACATTCTGCAATGCATGAATCCAGCGGGAAAGACAATATAGATTGAAACAAAAGAAACACAGAGATACCTTGTGATAGTGACTGTGTGGAACTATTTAACTCATAGCAGGTCTCATGTGATTGACATGTGCAAACCTGTCACACAGAAACACAACTATGTCATCACACAGGATCACAATTATGTCATATTTTTGTCGTCCAGTATGTTCCGTTATTACACAATGTTTGCTTTCCCGAGAAGTCATATGGGGGAGGGAGTGTGACTAGAATCTTACAACACATGTGAATACATCCATTGACATATCACATAATCATTTATGTATATACTGGAAAGTTATTAATGATTTTACATTTTACATTTCAACTTCATTATAAAAAACAGACAGAACTAAAAGACCTGAGAGAGCATATTACATTGTTACATGAACAGTCAGAGAAGTCATTCTGTGAAAATTTAAAATTGCGATCAATTGAGAGTAAGGCCATTGAGGCCTTTAAAGGTTAAAAGAAGCATCTCATAGTATGAGAATAGACAGTTAACTCAGTTTACAGAGGACAGGATCATGTGGGCAGATTTTTTGGTGTGGGTGACAGCTCTTCCTGCAGAATTTGTGAAGTTATTGCAATGTGGCTGCGATTTAGAAGGTATTGAGAGATTTGCTAAATAACTGAAATGTAAGGAAGGCACAGACTACAGTCAGTGTGTTTTTACAATTGGCCCTAGACCAGGATTAATATTTTGCAGATAAGAAGTCAGCATTCAGAATGCCAACTTTATAATACCCTGCGATTCACGTGGTTTTACTTCAGTCCAAAGGGGGTGGATATTTATTGGCACAGCACAACAAGTTATAACATTAAAGTTTTAGAAAGGGATGGGAAATGTTCTCAAATTATACTATGACATCATAGACATACATATGTGGAAAAAGATAAAGAAACAAATATGATTCAACCTTTTTAAGATAACTGTCTTATTACAAAAACTCTATCACTATTACGATACTCTATCAGTATGTCTTGTCCTCCATGTATCTAAGAATTGACATAGGAGAGCCTTAAAGTGATAGTTCGCTAAATTTTTGTTGACATTTCAAACATGTAAGACTTTCTATCATCCGCAGAACACAAAAGAAGCAATTTTGAAGAATGTTTTTCAATGGCCCCCTTTCAATTGAATTGGTTTTGTGTCCATACAATAGAAGTCAATGGGTGCTGGCGTTGTTTGGTTTCCAACATTCTTCAAAATAACTTATTTTTTGTTCTGCACAATTCATACAGGCTTGAATATCAACAGGATGAGTAAATGATGATACCATTTTCCTACATGAGGAGAACTATCACTTTAAACGTACAGTTGATGATCTCCTACGGGCATGTGATGTAGTACACATGAGAGCAAA
The DNA here is from genome assembly GCA_033220385.1 of Triplophysa yarkandensis. NCBI lineage: Eukaryota > Metazoa > Chordata > Actinopteri > Cypriniformes > Nemacheilidae > Triplophysa > Triplophysa yarkandensis. Next base: position 8,783,125 of record CM065669.1, on the reverse strand, counting down.
GCCCAGTCACACAGATGGCTCTCAGCATGGCTGATGTGGCGGTCCTGTGAGAGGGGAGCACTCCTCTATTCATCGAAATTTACTGAACTATAAAACATAATGAGCTGAGCATTACACACACAGTTTCTCACTCAAGCACGGCTGTGTGGATTCACCCGCACGTGCACACATTCCAGCACTTGTAAATAAACAGACACACATATGGATGCGTGGCTGGAGTGATTGCACCCACATTTAAACAAACTTAAACGAAAAATGTTTAAAGTTTCAAAGACATTTATATATTTTGTGTGTGTGGATGCATGAATTGTTTGCCACAAAATGTTCTAAGATAGTGAAAATGGTTTTATAAATATAAATATATATATGGACGCATATGTGTGTGTAATATGTATGCGTGTTGTTTAAAATAATATCTAAAATACTGTGTAACGTGATCAGCATGAAGGGAGCCTTGTTTCAGTCGTTTGATAAGAAAGCCAATAAGAAGTACTCTATTGTCAAGTCAAGGTCATTCTGCCTTTAAAACAATACATATGAAATAACCTATAGCAGATAATGTTTAGGAAGTGTGTTGGAGTATTTATAGGCACTAAAAGCCTCCCCATGTAATTCCCTTGTGATAAGGTAAAGGCTAACCGCAATTCTCAATGCAACAGCAGTTCAAAAGAATTAAGCAGATCTTTATCAACTGAATGCTTAGACCATAGTAATCACCATTACAGCTGTTTAGTGGACAATAATACCATAGATGCCGTTGTAGTACTAAGGCATTCTCTGTACACAAAAAGATGAGCCTCTTAACACACACCTTTCTTACAAGCCAAGGTCAGACAGCCTCCTTCAGTAGGAATCAATACGACCTATGGTTTCAGCTTACTAGTTTGTTGCTATGTTCAGTAGGTCTAACAAGGGCCTTATAGTATATTTTGTTGGCTGATTACTCAGTGTATTTCTTTACCTTTTAACATATAATTTTAATTTATAGATTTGGCGGATGCTTTTATTTAAAGGGACTTATATTTTACATACATTTAAATATGTGCGTTCCCTGGAATCGAAACCATCATTATGATATTACTAACGCCAAGCTCTAATCACTGAGCTACAGGAAAGTCTATGATAGATTAATAAGCATATAATTATTATTTACATATTTACATAACTAGGTATCCGTGTGCTGTCCATTATTATAGATAATAATTTCAACCTCAATGTTTAAAAAACAATATTCGTCTTATACATGAATGCACTTACTATAACAAATAATAAAGAGGTTTGGTGTTCATCAAATTAACGTATTGAAATGTTTTTCCTGCCTTAAAATATCTTGAATGTAACTAAAAGTACAGTACATATAATTAGATGGATGAATATGCAAATGAGCCTGGTCTCCACTCAATCACACTCTGAAAATAAACCTGCTGATGCAGTAATACATATCTATGAACTACTCATCCACAGGTGTGATTGTGATTGGTTACAGGTTCATGACATCGTCATCATCATCTTCTAAACCTAATTTTATATCAGCTTTGGTAAACTAAAGTTTTATGTAGAAAATACTTAGCAATAATTTAAAATCAAACTTTGGCATGTGGTTTGGATAAAAGCCTATTCAAACACCAAATAAATATATGAACCGTATAAAAAAATACATTTTTATTATAGGGGGTCTTTAAATGATAATATACGTAGCTTGCAAAAAAGTTTTTAAAAGCTGTTTAAAAGACTTAATGGTCTAAGATCTAATTCTGTAATATGTCTTAAAAACGGTTCGAATGCTCTCAGTGTCATTGACCTCCAGAACAAATTCTGGTAGACAGTACTGCAGTGAACACTATAGATGCTTCTGCTCACACCTGTTTGATTTGTCACTGGATGTTCTCTACTTATCTAGAAGATGGAGTTACCGCTCACAGCCTGTGGATATCTTTTCTCTGTGAGTGGCGATCTTATAAAAGCGAGACAAAGAAAACAGAGACAGAGGTTGAAGGCTTTTTCACATGAGGCAGGTACGGCAGACTGCACTCAAACGGCTTAATAGAAAGAAAAATATAGTCTTTTCTTGTCAGAGGACCTTGGTGTGTGTTTAGCTTATGAAAGATTTATGTGCCTGCAACATGCATGTGATAAGTAGTCTTAATGTGCATACAGAATGAAAACATATTGTAAGATGTATGCAGAGCTGTTTTTACTCTTGACATGGAAAAGCAAAAGTCAGTTGTCTTGTTTGACCGATGGCCACAGCTTCATCCCGTGCAGCTGGCATATGGTTTATATTAAATCAAGGTGTGTGTGCATGTATTTTCTCTCGTCTAATGACGATTTTATTGCAAACACATGCTCTGTCCTGAAATAGTTGTATTTTATGTAAGAAAAAGGGACAGGTTTAAAGAAAGTGGCTTAAGTGAACATTATAAGGCCTGTAGCATCATGGGTCAATTTTTAGAGAGAACTGAAAAGGATGCCTTCAGTAAATGGAAAGCTTTACCACAAGTTATACATCAGGAAATGAAGTTTAAAAGGAGATCACTTCTCTTCTTTGCCAGTGACACAAGAAATCAGTATGCAATCACAGAAGTTGGCCTGCCCTTTGTGTTATTCTGTTTTTCATTAATCTGACTACTTGTTACAGTCATACTTGTTTTTTTAAAGGCATCAAGTAGACACAGGCTATGTTTGAAATAGAGTTGCTGTTATATATACTCAATTTATATTCATATTTTTATTCTCACATTGTCAATGTAAGTTTCTGAAAAGTGATATTAGTGGCAGGGCTGTCATGATTATGCACTTCCAGAATAAAAGTTTCTGTTTAAAAGATATATATCTTTACATATTTATATATAATTTATAAAAACAAGGTAATGCATATTTATATATAATAGTAAAATATTTAGGTGTATTTTTTTAATTATTCAAATTATAATTATATAAATATATGCTTATTTTAATAATTTATAAATCACGCAACACTCTATTTTTTTAATATATGCATGTATGTATACATATTTATAAATGCTAAATTATTTGCACTATACACAGACATGCATTATGTTAACAAAAACTTTTATTCTGGATTTGATTAACAAAGATCCAGACTACTTCTGTATCGGTTTTCACATTCAATTTTTATTTGTATTCTCATATTTTCATAGAATGTTTCTGAAAAGTTGGAAGAGCTGTCAACATGATTAATCAAGAGTACTCATGCCCAGAATAAAAGTTTATGAGTACGTAATACATATCTTTGCTCTTTGCATATTAACTTATAATTTATAAACAAAAAGACATGCATGATTTTATATATTTGAAAATATTTGAATGTATTCTTAAAGTTTAAATGACTTAAATTATACATAAATTATATATTGTTATTTTTTTAAATATGCATGTATGTATATGTTTTATACAAACGAAATTATTTACAAAATACACAAACATACATCATGTAACGACAAACTTTATTCTGAATGTGAGTAATCGCGATAAATATTTTTTACAGTCCCAATAAGTGGACATTTAATCTTTTCATTTTGCTTTTAGCTTGACTTAAATCAAATAACTTTTTATTGAAATAAGTTATAATCTATGTGTGTGTGTGTGTGTGTGTGTGTGTGTGTGTGTGTGTGTGTGTGTGTGTCATGTCAGAACTGTCATGTCAAAGGTCAGTCACATTGTTTGTCGACCATTTTGGATTTATTTTCAAACTGCTGTCAGTTCTTTAACCTGTTGTGTGGTGAGTGTCTTTGGTATCATACCTTGAGGTTGTCTGATAGGTGCAATGTTTGAGGTTTTATTTTTACATTTTTCAGCTTTGTTTTAATCCACTTTTGTCTTTGAAGCTTTGCCACGGGGTGAGTCCTGTAAATGAGGCATTAGAATATTCATAGTTTGTGACCCAGTCGTGAACTTCTGGCTGGCCTGGTGTCACAGATTAAATTGATGGATGACAGGCGATGTGATTAATGCAAACAGAGAAGCCATTAATGACTAAAATACTGTCTGTGATGTCAAACATGTCTGGATCAGAGTTATTTACCTGTTAGATGTTTAATATTGACTGATTGGAAGAAGGTCTGTGTCTGTTGTGACCTTTTAAAATGACAAACAATTATTTGGTGGATGTGCTTGATACGGGGCTTTTTTTCTAAATCTAAATCAGCTCAGTTTTCTTCTACAGTTTGTTTAAACAAGCCTATTTAAAGTCGGTTTAAATGTTTACTTATTATTAATGTCATTGTTGTGTAATTTAACCTTTTTTTCAAAGATTACTGTAGTTATGACAGAGCTAAAATTAATATTACTGTTTGTTTTAGGTGTAATTCAATGTGAATACCTGATTTAAGGTTAAAAAGCCCTCGTTTATTCACACTGTACATTTTTATAGCTCCGCTTGGTCGCACCTTTACGAAACAATTTTCACAAAAACTCATTGTTGTGAATTGCAAGGTGTGCTCTGATTGGCCAATTAACCAGTGTGTCGTGATAGGTTGAATCAAGCAAGCGTGTAACGAAAATTTTACGTCCCTTACCCTATTTTTAACATTAGCGTCGAAAGCAATAGTACTAATAGGATCAAATTCAAGCCCTAATATGATCCAGAAAATACAGAAGATCAGACACATACACCAACTTTATCAGCGCAACTTGAACAACAAAGTTACTAATGTTGATTTTACACATTGCACACGTTTCTTCATTAGCAATCATAAAACATAAGGTGCTACAAAGACAAGAGCATGATAAACATACTCAACACTTGCCTTGGGCCGTAGTAAACTCTTTAACAATGATAGAAACTTAAAGGGTCTTTTGTATTGGTTGCAGTTGCTCTAGTCTTTAATGAAGGTTAACATGCAAAGACGTTCCTTTTTACCCTTGTAATTTGTGTTTTGCAAAAGTCATACAGATTTTAAACAACAGAAGGGAATGAGACACCCTTTTTGTTTGAATAAACTAGTAAGGGTCTCCTTGAAAACTGTATTTCATAATTTATTTTCAAAAACATAACTTTAAAGGAAAGTATTGACATGCATCATTTGATATGCATATAAATTGTAATGGTTTAGACTTGATCACTTCTTAATTAAACTATAGTTGTCTTATCAAAGAGTAATTGGATAAATGATTAACTGTGGAACAAAGTATTATTTTTATATATAATGTACATTTTTTGAAACTTCATAAAGAATATAAAGTGTAGCAACCGATTTCTAATACTGTTGATGTGAAATGTACAGCCAAACTTACATTTATCCACCCTCAAACATCCACCAAAGCTTCTATTGGCTATAGATTTTTTGGTATTCACCCCCAGTTTTCTAAGGATTTTTAGAATTCTATTACCCTGCCTTTAAGTCTCACGATCCGTTCAGCTGCCATAGAAGTGTACACTACACCCCTCCTCCTTTTTTAATAACTCACTTGTATTGTATTTCTGTTTCGTAAGCGGAATTTATGAAGTTGTTCTTACATGTCACAGATGTTTCGGGGACGTTTGTGTAATTTAACAGCAAAGGTGGAATTGCTTCTCTTTGATGAAAAAGTGGCCCACATGGCTGATGATTCTAAATCATCTTACCAACATTAATCGGCACATGTTTCGCGTTCTTCCTGTTAACCAGCTGTTTGAAAATAAATCCTACATGTGACTGATGGTTTTCATTTCCCCAGTTATGTAACACTTTCCATAGACGTTAGTTTCAGTCTGACTCTGACTTTTGTTTATGATGCTGCCTTGAAGCAAGACTAACAGGGAGCATGCAAATGAATGGCTGCATGACTGGGCATGCCAGTTAGTGCTCTTCTAAGCATGCTGTTTAATATGTATCATCAGAGGTGTACGGACTCATAAAGTCAGTGTTATTCTAAGCAAACCCACCTGCTGTGGTATTCATTGCTAGTCCACCAGATCAGAAAGAGGAATGTTTGGTTTTTTGTCAATGTTAGTAGTAGTGTTTATTTGAAAGCCATAGCAAGTCTTGTGGCTGACTTAAAAGTCATAGTTTACCACATTTTTTTATATTTTATAATTTGCTCACTCTCTTGTCATTAAAACTTGTTCTTCTTTCTTTAATCTGCAGAACACAACAGAAAATACTTTGAGAAATGTTGGGAAATGAACAGTTATATGGCACACATTCACTTTTTCTCTATGGACACAAAGCAAATGCAAGTAGATGGTTACCCGTTACCAACATTCTTCAAAATATCTTCGTTTGTGTATCCACAAAATAAATAAATTCATAAGGTTTGAAATATGAATAATTTTTTTTTTTTTGGGTGAACTAACACTTTACTGCACATAACATTTTTCCTAACATAACAACATACTGTTGCCCTAATGTGTGTATAGCTGCACTCTTTGAAAATAAATTTAACTCATTCCATCTGTCTAAAGCTTAAACCTATAAACATTTTTTTGAGTGTAAACAGAAAACTAGCCTGCCATCCTGCATTTGTCTTCAGATGATACGCTCTGTTTTGTGCCTTTAGGATCTAGGTTACAGTCTCCCATCAAATAAGAAAGAAGTCATCTTCTCTGTGTATGTCTGCCTGACCAACCAAAAGCCTTGTGGTGAACTGTCAGAGTTACTCGCCTGCTCAAATGAGTAAAAACTTTTCCATCCAATTTAGCCCATTCACTGTCACAGCCGAGGCCGAAAGTAGGCCAGCCAATGGCTCAATGCTGAGCTGCCTGGGTATGCCGTTATTTTCTAAAGGAATGATGGAGTAGGAACTGGCAGTCGCCTCGATCTGGACTGGATGGTTGCGTAGTCAAATGAAACATATCCACAGAAATCCACTCACCGTAGCTTCACATGCACCACCAGACCACATTCTTTAAAAGAGAGTGACCATCTGGAAAAAAAGTCTTTGCTTTATTCACATCAGACTAGCAATATCATATCATGCAGTCTCAAAAATTTATTTGAAATACAGTTTTGATGTATAAAGCAAGTAACGTTCCATTTTAAACCGCAAAAACACATTACAAAGAAGACAGTTACATGAGTAAGTCTTATAGGTCAAGCAACATATAACAGATTGTTTAGTTATAAGCATCAGAAAGATGGTGGAAAATGGTCACAAAATACTAAAGCCTTAAGGAAATTTTTTTTTATTAAAAATGTATAATATAACCCCTTTAAGAACAAAGTTAAGTCTAATTAAAAGTCTAACAATGACGTATCCCATACTTGTTTTGTTGCGCACACGCAGGAAAGTCTTTTTTAGTTACCGGTGAGAAAAGACAATTAAAGTGAGCTGCTTTGGTTAATTGTTGCTGGTTGAAACCGGTGACTCAGATCCACTCTACTCCCACACAAACAGGCATTCTTTGGAGGTGACAAACGTGTGATTTCTGTTTATTTTTTGGGGGAAGTTTGCCATTGATACAATTGATGACAAATCAAGATGTTGCACAAGATCAATCACAAGAGGAAGATGTTGTTAACTGTCTTTCATTTAAATGAAAGTGACAGAAATGTAGTTTAAGAATGACTTTTCCTTTGGCGATCAGATGTTTGACTCAATAAAGGTTTCCTGTAAAGAGAAAAAGAGGAAGCAGCAGAGTTTCTCAATGACTTAAGTGCCAGTGAATCTCCTTTTATGGGCTTTAAGATACATCAGATCAGTGAATATGAGTGTCCCTATTATTGTAAATGATCCAATTTTAGTCTTTTAAAGGTAATGTAGATATCATACTACAGACTTTCATGTCATAGTGTATGTGCATCATATATATTATTTGATGACTGCACCATGGTACTACCATAATTAGTTTCATAGACAAAAACATGTTTATCAAAGACTTGTTTTATGAATAACCTTTTATTATCAAATTAAAAGTGTTTTGGAAATTGAACAGAATACAGAATAGATGGGAACTATTTTAAAGCATCTCAGGGTGAGGCCTTAAAAAGCTTCTTGATGACTTGACAAGAAAACCTATCTGCAAATCCTAGTCAAAAGGCGATTACACAGAAGATGATCAAAAAAAAGCATGCTTTATTTTATTAGGTTAGTTTTTTAAGTTAAACCATAATTCCCATAGTTTCCTCATTTTATTTCAAAATTATGGTGACTTTATTATTACAAATTGTAGAAAAAATATGAATACATAGGGGAGTCCCAAAACTTGACTGGTGGGGAACTTAATGCATAAAGGGAGAATTGGTTCTGCAGCTTCAGAATGAGTACATGTGGTGTGAAATCTTAAGTTGATCACTGTCACTTTAACATTCGGCCCAAATGAATGATAATAAGGGAAAAATCTATATTTCAGTAATTGAACATTCAGACTTGACCTCATCCAGCTGAAGCAGAACAGTATAATCATTTTACATTAGTGTCCGATCTATTTCAACAGTAATACCATTCGTTTTTTAATTGGTTGATTAGAATTAGATTCAGTTGAGCGTGAACTTAACCAAGATCAGTTCTGGGGGATTTTAAGTAATGTAACATGCGTTAAACGAGAACACACTCGAATCACATGCACATTTTATTTTATATTGCTTGGTGACAAAAAAAGTTCATATCTTGGTAGCGTTTAATGCAATGTAGTCATTTATTTTGTAGTTGTTTCCCCTCTTTCAAGACGCTTTCGAGAACGTCGATAGATGTTTACAAGCAAAAATAGCACTATGTGCTAAAGGGGCCCATGTCAAAAGACATCAGTGAACAATAAAGCACGGCCCCTGCCAATCCCTCTGGCTTATGTTCAGGACTCATGCAACCATCCCATCTGTCCTGAGACGCTCCCTCTGAAACGCTCCTGCCTGGCACCCTTTTATATTCATCTTCCTGCCAAGCACAGCATTTCCCTACGGTAGACTTGCACTGTAGATTGGAAAAATGTGTTTTGCTTATGCTAATTATGAACCACGCAAAAGGCCTTTGCGAGGTTTCATCTCCATCTCCGCAGATGCCTTAAAGCCAATTCTTTTCAGGTACGACTATAGATTACAGCTTTTTACTTTTGAACTACTGTCAGATACTTGACTCAGGATGGAGCGTTTGTGAAGGGGATTTGGTTGTAATGGCTTCAGCATGAGAATGCGAGACTGATGTTCATGCAGAACGGCATTGAATGAATTTTCCCGGACCCATGATATTATGCGAGAGCAGCCTGTCAACTAACTTTCTTTCTTTTGATTTTGTTGTCTAACAATGTGTCGATACATTGCCTGAAACAATGCGTATTGCGTATTTGCCTTTAGATGCATTACGACGCAGGTCAAGTTTTTGAGTTATGTTAAACATGAGCTGTCATCGCAACTCTTTGACATGTTTGTGCATTTTGCCATTGAAGAATATAGTACTCTCTCTTGAAGGTTACAGTACATAAAAACAAGCTATTGGAAATTCTTTTGAAATCAAATACTTGCAGGCTTGGTGCACACTCTTGTTCTTATAAACAAATGTTGCTTGTCAGATTGTATGAAATGTCCCCAGTGCGATCTTGGGTAAAAGCCAACACTGACTCTATGGCATTAACTGTCTTGCACATCAGGCTGTGATATACATCTTAACTAAGCTAGGCTTTGGTTGGGATTGACGGCATCGACTGGACTGTCTGGCCTTCCTTGACACACAAAATTGAAATGGTAGGGCACACCAAAGCGAGGCTTTAAACAAATGTTGACAATGTTTTGCCTGAAAATATAAAATAGAATGGAAATTTAGCCTAGTTTCTAACATTTTTTAAAGTATGATTAAAATGTTAAGGGATCTCTGTCATACACTGTAGACAAAATAGTATCAACTACACAGTAAAAGTATTTCTTGGGGTTTAGCAAATATCACAAAAATAAACCTTCTTTAAACATTGAACATTTTTAAATATTTAGTATGAAAATCCAACATTTAATCCTTATAAAATTAACAAAAATATTTTAAGTTTATGTAATCAAAACTATTTATTTACCAAATGTATTTTTATAATAAACACAGATATTTTTGTTGAATTTTAATACAAACATTTGAGTAAATCAGATGTTCCTATTTTTTTCTTAAAAGTACATACAATTTTAACAGTATATACTTCATTTCAAAGCTTTAAATAATTTTTTTTACGTTTACCGTAAATTTTTTGTGTATTCAGTGTATTCAGTTTTTGTTCAATTTGGAATAGGAAGTTATTTACCATCAAACCTGTACGATTTTTTTGTTACGCAGAACACAAAAGCAGTTTTACATGCATTGGTTTTGTGTCCATACAAAATCAGTAAATATGTACCACTGCTGTTCGAATGACATTGTTCAAAATATCTTCTTTTGCGTTTTGCCGAAGAAAGCTGTCATACATGTTTGAAATGACCTGAGGGGAAGTAAATGTCCGTCATGAATTTTGATTGCTTTGCTCACTTTCTCTCTTTCACGCACGCACACACACAACCTGCACAAATGTCACCAGTTGCTGTGCTTCTATTCTATTGCCCCACTTTTGTTCAAATGGCTTTCAACCGTAATGACTGACAGTAAACAGGGTCGGTTTTTCTGACCTGGGTTAACGTCCGCCATGCTTTAGATTGATCCCTGTTTGTTTGACCACATACAGCTAGCTCTAAAAATAAACCAAAGACAAGCTGCTCCTCCCCTGCTCTGCTCAATGTTATGTCATTTCTCTGTGATATTACCAGGTGTGCTCTTCTTGCTATTTATTGAATGCAATATGTAACAAAAATTATACGGAATGTTTGACTTTTGTCATTCGGCCAGAGGTCATAGAATGAGTCAGATAAGACACAATAACGTCATGCTCGATTTGTTGATTTTTTCAGTTCTTTGCAGGATTTGTCTAATGTTAGTCATTCATCGCCGGTGGCGGAACTTCAGCAACATTTAAACTCCATTTGGACAGAGTGAAGCGCTATTAAGATAATCCTCATCCGATTGTAATTGCTTCGTTTATAGTTGAATGAATAGAAATGATTAATTTGTGGTCCCTTGCTAGCAAGTCTAAGCATTTGGCAAAACCTTAAAGCCTAAAGCTTAAGGGCGATTCCGACATTCTGCGTTTATGATATATGTTATACATGGGCAGTACATTAATTCTGCCAGGCTCTCTGAAGCTTCATGAAGTCACCATCCATCCTTTGGAATGGAACGTTCCGCTGTGGTTACACTAACACTACATGACTGGAAACCATTGAAAGAATCTTAGGTAACACCCAAAAAACTGACATCATCCTTAAAATATCCCAAGTAAACAAAATAATCCACCATATGAACTAAGTGTGCTCAGTTTGTGTCCAGAAAATGTAGCGGAATTTACAGCTTCATTATGTGTTGTTGTTTCAGAAGTGGATGGATAAACCGCTGCTCATTATACAGTTGTAAAGAACATTAGCTCTTGACTTTGGGGTTTCTGAGGTCCATTATGATGGTGATGATGTCATTACGGGTTAAGCCCAAATCGTTGTGAATCTAGACTCTCTGTTGTAGTTTTCCAGAAGAGGTACGTGCCTGCTACAGGGGAACGTTATTTTTTTACTTATTGCTAGTATTGCTGGTTACACTGTTGGTTTTTAATTTGATCTGTTGATGTATTAAAGTGACTAAAAACCACATAGAACAACCCCTGCCCTTATGAGGTCTAGCAAGGCTGGTTCACACAGTCAAGCTGACTGGCTCTTTCTTCTTCCATGATACGATCTCAAGAGTTTTATTCCTGTTATTTGTAAATATGCCTGCACCAGGTTGGTTTTCCCACACTGCTGTCGGTGCCATATGGAATTATTTTCCCTATCCACCTGGCAACACACTGAGCCAAAACTGATAAAAATGTTAGCAGTAATCTAACTGGACATTGTGCCTTTATGAAACCAAGTAAAGCAGAGTTTTTACAACGACACACCGGTCGACCGTTGATACATAATGAAATGTCAAACTGTATGTGTCTGTATATTTTCATAACAAGGATCATAATTTTTTAGGGAAGCATCACTGATAAAAATACTATTTGATTCTTCAAGTGATAGTGCACTCGAAAATGAAACGTTGTCATCATTTGTTAACCCTTTTAATTTATCAAACTTGCATGACTTTCCTTCATCCGCAGAACACCAAAGAAGATATTCTGAAGAGTGTTGGTAACTGGCATCCATTCACTTGCATTTGTTTTGTGTTCATAAAATAGAAGTGAATGGGTGCCACTGCTGTAAGGTTACTGATAACTTCTGCAGAACACAAAAGAAGATATTTTGAAGGAAGTCAAACAGATTTGAAATGACGAGAGTGAGTAAATGATGACAGAATGCTTATTTTTGACCGGACAATCCATTTACTCTTATGCTTACCATAGTTAGTGCATATATGAGTCTTGAATTGTATCATTTATAACAACCAAAGCTGTGACTGTCATACAATATTTGTATCTCTCTCATTACTTGGCCAAACCCCCAGTTTGCGCTTTCAGTAAATGACCTCATGGGGATGTCAGAAAACTCAATTAATTCAACTAGGATGACCAGACGGACAGCTTTTCCCAGCACAGCCTCATTTATAAAACCTTTTGCATAATCATATTAAAATTTCTCCAGTAGATGTACTAGACGAGTGTCGTCTAAAATAAATGAGTTTAAAAGGGAAATAGAACATTGTGTTTTTGTTCTTAAAAGTGCCTTTACTTTCGTTATCTCAAAATAAAGATACAATTAAACAATGGAATGGTAATCATAGCATTTTGTGGTCAGATGTGTTTTGTGAAGGTCAGGAAGGTTTCTGAGTTTTTCTGCTGATGCTCTCCGCACTGCAGCTGACAAAAGGCTGATCGTATTTCATATGATCCAGCAACAATTCTCATGCTTTTCTGTGCAGGCAAACCTCATGCTTTTCAATGTAGACCTTCCTCATTTAAAGGGTAGCGATTAGCTTTCCTGCATCTCAGCTATAATTGAGCACTACTCACCTGCTCTTGACGTTTTTCTGGTGGCTTTATGGTCGGATATCCTGCGAAACCCTTTAAATGGTCAGAGCTCATTTCGAGTGAATTTCTTAACTGATAAACTTGAAGAGGGATGGATAAAGGCATGTGTTGGGTGGTCTTCGGTATATACAATTAAAAAATTTGATTATATTTGCACACACATTGCTAAAGAAAGGCTTTTCGTGAATCATTTGTGCTTATGACACAAGAATCGGTTAGTTGTTTTCGTGAAAGCTATTAAAGAATAGTTCTTCCGAATATACAAAAGTCTGTCATCAATTGTTTTGTGTTTATGCAGTATAGAAGTTAAGTTTTTAAGAAGTTTCTTTTACACACTATTTTCAAAATATATTCAACTGTGGTCTGTGGAAGAATCTAAGTAATATAGGTTTGTAATGACATGAGCATACATACATTTTTGAATTATTTGAAAAACGTTTCTAATGGATATCCATTGGTTTCTATTGATCTGCATTGCATGTTGCAAGTGTGAGTAAGTAATGACAGAATTTAAGCCCTCATTTAGTCACTGTCTGTTTATTTTCAACCTGTATTTCTTTCTTCTGCAGAAAACAGAAAATAATTTTTTTAATGATTTGAAAAACCTTTGGTTCCCATTGACTGGCATCAGATTTTTGTTCATTCGGTCATCAGGAACCAACTATTTGTGGTTATATGCATTCTTCAAAATATCTTTTTTTTGTGTTGTGCTGATAAAACAAAGCCACACATGTTTGAAATGTAAATAGTGTGAGTTAATAATGAAATAATTTTCATTTTGTGTCGCACTATCCCTATAAAGTATGATCGCACAAACATAAATATAGACTATGTGTTGAAGCTTTACTACAGCATACTATTTCAAGCATGTCTGCAAGTGATTCACCTTTCCCTCAGGGTGTTTGGTATCATCACCTTGCGTAAAATATTTTTTCATTACCGTACGCAACAATATAAACAGAGAAGATTTACTGTGTAATGGTTGTTAGTTATATCCTCCTCTCATTTTTATTCATCTGCTCTGTATTACGCTGGATTTCTGCACTGCAAGAGCCCAGCACACAAAATGACTTAATAAAGCTTTCTGTGCTCAGAACATGCAGTGTTGATAAGACGCAGTGTGTTAATGTGTTAACCTGAAGATGAACCCAACAGAAGCACTGATGCTAGATTTACATCTCACAATTCCTGATTAAACATTCCACAAAGTTCTTGAAATGTTTAGGAGAATTAAAAGCAGAAGTTAGATCATTAGTCACGATTTCACCAAAGGATGATGGCTTGTGGTTTGAAAAAATAGTATAGTAATATTGCTTTTCGCACTTGAGGCTTTGCCAAGTGCTGTATTTTGTTTCATCAAATGTGGTACGTTGATTCAATTAAGACATTGAGCTGAAAAAACATTGGATTTCCCAATAAGAACTTCTGTTTTATATTAAATGTTTGTTAATTATTTGCCATTTTAATACGTGTTTGGAAAGATCTGTCTCTTTTTGTCATAATATATTACAGTTTTTTACCAGTATATCCATTATGATTGTAAAAACAGGGAAAAAATTCTATATTAAGCATTTTAAGTAACTTATATCCCATGATAAAATGTAAATAGATAAATCACATTTATTTAAGAAAACATTACTTAAAAAAGAACATGTATTTGTCCCCAAGTGGTTTATTTAGTTTCATCCATTGTGGTATGTAAACTTGTCCACAAACACTGTATGTTCCATTTATAGACCCTCTGTTATAGATTAAAATGGTGGATTTGTTGCAATAGATTTGAATCTTTATTTAGTAACTTGGCCTTCTCTCAACTTTCATCACTGCAAACTCAGGAAGTCTGTAATTCTATCAAACTCAGTCAGTATCTGAGACTCTGAAGATGAGCGGTCGGTCCACACAGGTCTGTTATCCTGCACAGGACAGATGTCATGTTTCGTCTGACAGTCAAAATCCCTCACATTTTATTGTAGACTTTTCACAAATCGGCTTAGATTTTTCACCTATTAAAGAAAATGTTGTCATGATTTACTTATTACCCTCTTGTTATTTTTTATTACTTTCTTCCAAATATCTTCTTTTGTGTTCTGCAGATCAAGGATAAGACATTAAGAGTGATGGCACCTTTTAATTTTGTGTCAAGAAGTGAATGGGTTATGCCATTCAAATTCAACATTCTTCAACAATCCTCTTAAGTAGGAAAGTCATATACGTTTGAAATGACAAGAGGAAAAGTAAATGATGACATTGTATTAATTTATTACATCAAAGATGTCAGGATGTGAAAAAAAGTGGGTAATAAGAAGGGTTCAGTTGTGGTCTATAGGCTAGAGAGTTGGACATGTAAGCAGAAGGTTGCAGGTTCGAAACCCAGGACCAGTTGACAATGACCGAAGTGTACTTGAGCAAGGGACCTTGCCCCCATTTGCCCTGCCGGCATAATTGGCAACTGCATTATACTGTAAATCGCTTTGGGTGAAAGCGTCTACCAAATGAATAAATGTAAATGTAATGTAGATGTGAGATAATGTTCCCTTTGTGCTGAACAAATACTAAACCACCAGGCTAAAACAAAACGTTTGTTTATGCTTCTTTATGCATTTCTTGACTTGCCTATGGGCCCAAATCAGCTCTGGTGTCCCCTTAAAACTTTTAAATAATTTTCTGATTCTAACATTACTTTTCTTTTGACTGTCTGAATAAAGTGCTGTGAAACTTAAGGGATAGGTCTGTCATGAATCAATCACTCTCTAGTTGTTCCAAACCTGTATATCTTTGGTCTCCAGATATAGTTGCTGTATTAGATTCTTCGAAACATCAAATTCTGTGTTCAGCATGTTAATCAAGGGGTTTCTTCCGTCCTCCTTCCCTGTGTCCATTAGACATAAGAAATGTATACAGATCTGAAGCTACTGGCGACTAACTCATTACAGAATTTTCACTTTTTTGGTGAACGATCCCTTTAAACAAACAGCCACTTAAAGTAACATAGCATATTTTATTAAATACAGAATTTAACATCCAAGTTTATCCCGAACTGTAATTGATGTGTTTTAGTATTTGGCATTAGCTACCCAGGTCTGGTCTTTGTTCCTTGTTGTTTTTTTCTCCACTCTTCCACACCTCTGGAAAACCATTAAAGCCGTCCAACATCAACCTCTGTTGTAATGGCTCAACATTAAGGCGGTCTGAGCACCTCCCAAAAGTCCTTTATTCTTCAAGCATTTTTTACAAATCTTGTACCATGTAATTACAGCATGAACTTTTCCCTGCTTTATTCATTGCCTTTCATGCCTCATAATTGCAGCAATCACGTTTTATGAAAAGTGTTTGGACTGTACTGTCTAAGTTTAATAGTGTGCGTATGTATTTTGTGCATGTGTGGGGGGTGTATGCATTATGAAATGTGAAGGACGGGGTGGGAGGGTATTAGCTGTCACTGAAGCAGAAGCCTTCCTTCACATGCTGTCACTTACACACGCTAAGTCTCAAAGCTGTTGCTTGTGGGTGTAAACAATACCAAAAGCAGCGTGGCACCCATATTTAATAAAGACCGGGCGATGTTTTGTGCGTATGCACGAGCGGGATGTCGTTCCAGGTGCTCTTTGTGTCACTTGGCGCCGGCTTATGGTTACGGTTGGCTTGACCATAATGCACACATCCATTATTTGGATGATACTTGAATTCGTGTGTTTCTAAATCACAGTTTTAGAGAAATTTGTAAATCTTTTGTTACAATCATTCATGAAGAATGCAATGTTGTGTTTAGGTCCTTTTTTTTAAATGTTGTAAAAACCAAAACTGTTGCACTATTGAATTTAGTCTCCGGTATAGTTTAATGTTGAATGATGTTGTCACCACCACAGCACAGAGCTGCCTTTAATACATCATGAAGCTGTTCTTTTGCCAAATGCTTGATGAAACTAAAAAAACAACATTAAAAGGAAAAACATACACTGGAAATGATGTAATACTTCTGCAGTGCCGGTTTATGTCCACAGACAGTGAGGTCTAGAGCTAGGGTCCAGGGGTTGAGGGTATTCAACCTCACCAAAATCACATTAGTAAACTTTGTGATCTTGTTTCTTGACATATAATGTTTTACATGATGTAATTTGTTGAGGTTTAAAAAGATTAATACTTTAGGTCTAAGCATTGAAGTTTTTCACCCAAGCATGAAAGGTGGATGTATCAGTCAAGTCAACTACTATCACCTTGCCAACAGCAGTAATGTTCTTTCATATTTTGATTTTATAGATAAAATATGTGAAGTTTAGTAAGGCTTGCTGTGTCTCTTGTCTTCTTGCATTTGCATTTTGCCACCAAAGCATATAGTCGCTGAGTCATTCCATCAAAAGAGCCTACATAACTTTTAATGGAGAGCACTAAAAACAAACATTTTATATTAGATGTTTAAATATTTTATTTTAAGGATCGTTTATAAATACACCTTAACACTTGTGCATAATTTATCCATCCATTCATTTAATAGACTTCTAACAAGGTTTAATTTGTTTTTGCTATAAATGTTTTTGTCAAGATTGATGATTTGAGATATTTGGAAGAATGTTGCTATCTGGCACTTGTTCACTTGGATTTGTGTTCATAAATAAAAATGAATGTTTGCCACTGCTGCTGAAAAAGTCAAGTTTGGGTAAATGATGACAGGATTTTTATTTTGGGGTAAATGTGAGTATCACTTTAATATCACTTTATTCAATTTTAGTTTACCAATCCAATGACTAGTCGGTCTTAAAAGGACAGTTCACCCCTAAATGAAGCTTATGTCATCATTTACTCATCCTTATCTTCTGCACATGAAAAAACATAACTGGAAAATCTAAAAACAGAAAAACCTATCTGGTCCCCATTCACTTCTACTGTTGTAGCAGACAAACATTTTCTTTTACCAACATTTTTCAAAACATCTTCCTATTGTGTTCTGCGCAAGTAAGAGAGTAATAAGAAGTCAGAAATGTCAAGAGGGTGAGTAAATTACAAAATTTTATTTTCTCAGTAAACCATACCTGTAGATAAGGATATTGAAACAGGACGTCTTTACATTTAGTTTCATCACAAATCCAAGAAATAAATTTTTTCTAATAAACTAGTTGGCAATGGTAAAATGTAATCTGTAACTTTAAATAGAAGGTTTAAGAAACGTTGAAGAAACATCCTTCCAAAAGCAACCTTCCAAGTTGGAAAAAGCTCTTGTTTTTTAGATGACACAAGCTTGCTTTCATACGCAGAGGTCTGTTGATATGAAGCCCACATGAGCCCACAAATCTAATGAGCAATCCACAAAATTTGATCCACCCAAGATGAGGCTCAGATTTCAAATTTGGAAATGCTCCTGGAGACTTTTCTTAAGGGGTTTCCACCCTCTTTTCAAACAACATTAGCTGTGACCTCTCTGGCAGTCAGTACTGTATTATGTAATGCATGTGAATATGCCCATTCACTGTTTAAGCTTTAATGTTTTTGGCCGTCGTGAATGACACAAACATTAAGACCCCACCATTGTGAACATCAGGGGTGTAAAAACCTTAAATGTCTAAGTCTCCTACATTGCCTGTTTGTACTGCAAAAAGTGCAGCGGGGTGCAACTATGTTGTCCTTCAAACTCTGAGACGCTCTGTTTCTTATAAGATTTCCCAGCGTTGTGTTGGACAAACCTCACTCAGCTTTGGCTCTATGGGGAGTTTGCTTAAAGGGGAGAAATGAGGCAAGTTGAACATTTGGAAAACAAGTTAACGCTTCATCTACTTGAGTCTTGGCTTTGGATCCGATTTCTGTACAGTCAAGCGAAAGAATCAGGATGACGCTGCTTGGAGATCTGATTCCAGCCTGTTACATGCTGAGATGTCCGACGTAATAATACTTACACATTTGTTCCACAAACACATACTCTATTGTCATAATGGACAGTTATAAGCCCATTAAGCAGCAGCTGTTGTCATACACGCTCAGCTTTAGTTTGGTTCAGAATCTGTGTGGTGTCTCCGAACCCACCGGAGCTTATTCACACCATCAGTCAAATTCATTAAACAAGCAAAATTTACCAGCTGAGCCCCTCTATTCCATCACACATTAAAGGTTTTACACAGTTATTGAGCCAGAGAATATTAAACAGTCATTCCTTTTGGACATCTGTATTGTCTGGGTTTGTGTTGGTGGGAGTTGGTTGAGCTTTTAAAATGTTGAAACAGCTACAAGGTTTTGCCTGCTGTAGTGACATGGTGTTTTGTTCAAGAGGAAAACTTGTATAGTTTACATTTCTATTCTTGTTGGGATTGTGTGTGAATTTGTGTATCTGTGTTAGAGAGGAATAGAGAAACTGTATTGTGAGTATTATGAAGCGTAGGTGAAATGTAAATATAGGAATTTACTGTACAGGCTATTATTGAGTTTGACAGACAACACAGTTTAATTCTTTTGTTTTGCTTGTTTTTATGAGTCTTGTGTGCATAGATGTGATAAATGTTTTTAACAAAACCATGTGAACAATTGTAAGGAGCAACCCGCAAACATCACTGACTCTATATGGATTTGGTTTTGTTCCTATGTCATGTCATAAACACACAATGCTATAAAATACTTGCTATATATATTATAAATATTTAATTTTCTCGCATTCATGACATTCCAAATCAGTATAACTTCATTTTCTCTGCAGAACACAAAAGAATATATTTTCAACAATGTTGGTAAACAAACAACATATGTCCCCATTTACTTTCATTGCATGGACACAACACTACTTAAACATTTCACAAAATATCTTCTCTTGTGTTCGCAGGTGAACTACTCCTTAAATCCTTTCAATGCCCTTAATTTTAAAATCTCAAAATTTGTCCTTTCACGTGTGCCTGTGCACTTTTGACTGCCAATATAAAGTGTATTATCTGTTTATAAAAATGCATTTAATACCCAATTATACACATTCCTCTGCGAATCATGTTTTAAGAGCCTTGATTCTCATGTGCAAGGAAATATGTCAAATGACTGTTTCAACTGAGATTGACAGGTGTGGTGTGTGTTATTCTTAACGTAACAGGGCTTCGGTATCAAAGGTGCCCCATGATGCATGAATCAAATCACTTTCTGACGTTGCGTCCTGCCCACGTTAAAGCCCAGCAACAGAGAGCGCCTCGCGTCAAAATGATGTATCACGCAGATCCAGTCAAACAATTACTGTGCAATTTGGGGCGCAGTTGCTTGCAAATTACCACTCCACACTAGGAAGAACGAAAAGAGTAATGAGCGTCGACTCGAAGAAAAATAAACTTCATATATGAATGCCTCTGAGGAAATGCAAACCAGAATCTGTTAGCTCCTCCGAATCGTATTGCCATCTGGATGAGGAACAGAACATCTCACTTGCAAAAGCTCTTCTGTCCCTCTTTCTGAACGCCTTTAGATTGATCTCTGAGTGAATCGGTTGATATTTCTCAGCCTCACATAAGAAGAGGCCTTGTGTTTTTTATTGCAGGTGACAGGGAGGCTGACATCAGCAGGGCAGAAAGGACAACACACGTGTTGTTTTTTTGGTGATGTAATCAGGGTCACTGCAGGAGGCAGTGCTTTCCATTACGAATTGTTTGGAGTTTCCGGAGAGAAGTACCGCAGGGCCTTCAGGCTGTCTACGACACACACGCTTAGCTCGGTAGCTCACTTTGGCACACGCAGCAGGCATACGCAGCATGCTCATTACCTGGCATGCATGGGCAGGCCGTGATGGCACACGTCAACATGACTGTTTGTGTTTTACAGCTTTCCATGTGTTTTGATAACTGTTATTACGTAATTTGCGGAGGTGCCACCTGTGAATTAATTTCATTTCTGACTGTGCATATTAATTTTGAGTGTTTCATTCACAAATCCTCAATATTCTTCTGGTTAACTCTACTGTCCTGTTCTGTCAATCCATCATTTCTAAGAAATCGATTCAATCTTAAAATGAACATGCAGAAAAAAAAACATTCTGAAAACAATTTCCGCAATTCCCTTAAAAGAAACTAAGGGAAAACACTTTGCATGTAAATAAGCATTTGTTGGAAAGAATATAACGTTTCTGTGAGCCAGAGTGTTTGGGACCCCCTGTGTTTGTGACCTGCAATTCAAAAAAAAAGTTAAGCTTATTTAAAAGTCAGCACACAATCTCTTTATCCAACACATGCCTTTTCTGGAGGAAGCTTGTGTATTTTTTTAAAATATCTTTCTTTGTGTATAAACTGAAGAAGTCTTGGAAAAACATAATGGCAAATCATTTTTAAACTTTATGTAAGCTATCTCTTTAAGTGACAAAAATGAGCGTTTTTTGTAGATGTGAACTGATTTTTTTACTGAGAGTCATGTATTTGCTAAATTCAAACAGACATGAGCCATCAGCAACAAATGTGCATGCCGATCCAACTTTCTGATCACTGAACAAATCTATGGGTCTGCTTCTAAAAACCATTATAGAGCTGCGGTCAGCCAATGCTGGAGCCGTACTGTGTAGTCACACGGCACATGTAGACACGACTCGCGTCCCTCTCCTCAATCCCCCGCCCCCCTGCCCAGAAATGCAGTATGCCTGGTTTTCATTGCTTGTACAGTACATATGGCCCCCATCTGCTTAGGGTTGCCAGTAAGATACCGGGACCTGGAGTCTGTCGCCTCCATTAACTGTTTTTTTGCTTCAATGTTTAAACAAGTTTTGGTGCAATAATTCAGTTAAGGAGATGTTATTTCAGGGCGTAGGAAAGACAACCGTTGCATACTTATTGCACAAGACAAACACTTAGAAATCTTGTGCAAGAAATATTGGATATTGTTTTACTCATGTGTGGGTTTAATCAGGCGTAGGGTTTAGTTAACCAGTTGACCAAACACAAATCTTCATGGTTTGTTGTGGGTGTAGCTTTACATGGTGTGGATGGAATCGCTTTCTAGCTTTCAAATACTACACTGGCATTGCTCTGTGAGAAATCCACAGTGCTGTTTTTCCACATTTGCTGAAAAGAGAGAAAATGTGTGTGTGTGTGCCCGCGCATCAGTGTGTAAGCAGAGACACTTCGGCTGAAAGAGCAGGCCAGGCTTTACTGGCCTTTAAAATAGAATTAAATACAGAGTCAGAGGCCCGATGAGGTCAGTGGCGTATCCGCACTCAGCACGCGTGCCTGGGAAAGCTGGGAAAACTCAGATTTGTCCCAGTGGTTCCTCCCCATGGACTTCCCAAGCATACAAGCCAGTGTTCATGTTCTGCCATCAACCTGTCAAAGGGTTTTTGGTAAGCAGGTCCGCTGTGAGGCATGCGATAAGTATTGTAATGTAATTCTGGCACCCTGGAGGTAAAATGCAAATCCTTTTGTAGAGGCTCTTATCGGAGCAGAGCAGGGTTAATTTTATTGAAGAAATATTTTCGTTATAGTTTCCGTCGACGACAAGTTTTCACTAACAAAAAACTAAACGATGAATTATCACATTTACATTTATTCATTTGGCAGACACGTTTATCCAATGCGACTTACAAGTATTATGCCATTGCCAACTATTACTGCAGAGCAAACTGGGGTAAGGTGCCTTGCTCCAGGACACTTCATTCATTGTCTTCTGGCATTGAGATTTGAACCCACAACCTTTTGCTTACCAACACTCTATCCACCAGACCATGACTAACCCCGACTGACCCCAGTTGTGGTCTTACATGAAAAAGTAAATGCTGATGGCGAAAACTAAAGTTTTAATTTTGTTTACGAAATATTTTCTTTATGATTTTCGTCTCCGACAAGTTTTCACAGATGAGAACTAGGCAATAACTAAATATTATAGGTGTTTATGATAAAAAATTATAATAAATTATAATGACATTTTCGTTAACTAATGAAAACGAGGTAAAGCATGAGAGAAGAATGTTTTAGAAAGAATCCATTCAGAAGTATTCTTTGTGTATGACTGTGAGGTGGGCATGTCACATGGCACCAAGGGATGCGAATTAACACTGGCGCCAATCTGATTCCCCTATGGATGCTGTATGTTTGCTTGTGATTTGTGCTGGGATGTTGTGCTGCCACACCATGTGAATTCAGTGCGTTTTGACATTGTTGCAGGGTGTTGAGGCCTGTGTTCCCACAATCCTCTGCAGGCTCAAACCTCTCTAACAAAATATTTAAGCCTTTATTAAAACTTGTGTTCTTTGCAAGATGAAGAACATTGATGCACTGTAAAGAAATATACTGGCTGTAGAAAGTTCAGATTGATAGAAGTAACGGATTTAAATGTATCTTTTTGCTCATGTTTTCATTTGATTCCTTAACAATAGCAAGGCAGTTTGAGCTAGTCTAGAATTTTTTATAAAAAACAAACTTCATCACAATGTTATATTACTCATTGTAATACCACGCAATTCATTAGCAGTTTCATACCAAAGTTCTTACAGTGATAGGTCACCCAAAGGTTACAATTGTGTCATCATTTACTAAGCCCTCTTGACATTTCAAAACTATGTGACTTTCTTTCTTCCAGCAAACACAAAAATAGTGTGTTTTTGTGTCAATTCAAGGTGAATATCTGTTGCCGCTGTTTAGTTACCAGTATTCTTCAAAATGTCTTCCATTGTGTTCTGCAGGTTGTCAAAATGTCATGAGGGTTAAGGAGATGATGTCACAATTTTAATTTTGGGGTGAACTACAACTTTAAAAATACAAACATTTCACTATTGGTATCACTTTTGATCATGCTTTTAATGGTTTTCAAACGCACAGGCGAGTCAGAGAAGGTTAAGGTTCTTATCCACAATGATATCACTGCTGAACACGAGGAAACAGGGGAAAACAGGGAAAACAGTTCACTTCACGACCCTGCGTTATGATCATTTATTTAGTACTATGCAGCATTATGCAAATGCATTTACACACTCATCTCCATAACTCATCGCAACTGTGACTGATATAGAAGAAGCACTTCATTCATTCACAGTTTGCTTTCAGGGCATGGCCATAGATTGTTTGGCTAGATTTTTGGCATCACCGTTCAGTAATTTCTCACAAGGTCGTTGTATAAACTTGGTGGTACATTTATTACTTTATAATTAAAAGTCTTATTAAACTGTATATACAAGTTGTTCTTTTGCACATTTAAATAAAAGGACACCTCATCCAATGCAACGACATTCTTGTCTTTTTAACTGTAAATCGATTGTAAAGATACTTCTGGGACCCATTGATAAATGTGATGCAGAATCAAACAATCAAGTATTCATGGAGACAAAACGTTTAAAGTTGAATAAGCCCGTGTGTACGTGCGTCCCTTCGTATGAAGTCTTTACAGTCAGCTGTAATTAAAAAAACGTGGCCCTGACCGATGTTTGAGGAAGTGGAGTTTAAACAAAGCAAGCGAGATGCCAGTCTTACCACCCGTCGCTTTAAGTGTTTCACGCTGGCAGTGCATGAGCCAGCCACATTTATCTGTTTCGAAAACCCGCTGAGAGTTTTAATAAGGACTGTGGACTACAGGGAATGAGGGGGAACTCTGCTTCTCTGTAGGAATTTTTTACACCTGTCAGTCACTTCTCATTTAGCTAAGAGGTGGGAAATGGAGAAGAGGTTTTGCAAGTGATATTAAGATTATCTTTAGTGTTGGGCAGATTTAATCTTTGTGCGTTTTTTTCTAAACAACTCCAGTGTGATATGAGAGTTTATGCTAAAGTGTACAATTTAGTGTTACAATTTAGCCTCAAGAAATGAGTGAATTTAAAAGCTTTAAAATTAAGTAAATATACTGTTTACGTTTTGTTTATGTGTAATTAAACAAAAGAAATTAGGTCAAATATTTATAGTACAATTCACCAAAACAATTTGTTTATATAACACATATATATTTATTAAATAAATATTCAAGTAATTTATTAAGTCAATCTAATTGTTCAATTTTTTTATTTATTATTTTCACTTTAAGCCACATATACAATATTTTTTATTGTATACTAGGCCTACAGCATGGTAACATGAGGTGTGGCTGTGCATCTCTAAACACCTGTACTTCCTCCCCTGCCGCAGGCAAGTAACCATCACTCCACCCCATTCTTGTCTCCATGGCAACCTGGTGCAAGTATGTTTTTTGAAGCCCAACACTTACTGTAAGATAGATCACCATCTACATCAAAGCAATTATGTAAGAGTGCTTTTTAATCTCATCACTTAGAAAACCTATAATGACTTTGTCAAGAGATATGTGTATTTACATTAAAGTAATGTAAATAATGTATACAGCCATCATATCGCCGCAGGGAAACGAATTGAGGATTTACATCATCATTCTCACAGGCAGCCCAGAAAATTACATTTGCCACACGAGAGTAAATGAGACGGTTATGACAAAAGCCCTGCTGTCAGCAGACAGCAAAAATAAAGTCATTTGTTTCCGCCACATCATAATTTTAACATGATGCCGGGTCTAGAAGTGCTCTGCAACAATGCAAGTGATGGAAACACTAAGATGAGAGAAAATCCAATTTTCGTGGAGACCACCCGTTCTGTTAAAAACAATAACTGCTGTGATACCAGCGCTAACAGAGTCTCACCTCAATGGCAGGATGGAGGGCTTTGTTAAGGTGCGGTGGAGCTGAACGTGATCGAGCCTTCAATCTAACGGCTTCTAAAACTTGTTATGTGGAGGATGTTATCCGCAAGGTGTAGAACCTATAGAAGTGCCATGAATGAAACCTTAGCTTTATGATATATGCATCTACACCCCTAGTCTTTAACCACAATAAGATGATGGCAGCTCTTTACAGTAATTACTAGTTGTCTGGAAATGTGATACTCCACTCCAAGGCAAGCGACATGCCAGGTTTCTCACCTGTTTCCTTCTACCATCCGATTCCTGAGAGACAGGGAGATGCTTTTTCTTTAAAGTTAGCCTTGGGGAGGGATCAAAGGATTATGGGTGACCGATGTCACAGCCCCCAACTGAGCCGAAAATGTGACGCTATAGATGAGCCCATATTGTCTATAACACATGAAAGGTTATAAACATATGATTTGAAGTGATTTTTTTGGTGCATTTTTCCTGTATCTTCCACATTTTATAATTGTATTACATGGGAATTAGATTTAAATGCTCCAAGAAGATCATCCATCAAAAATCTATTCCAGACGGCTCCATAGTGTTAATATGGACCTTATGGAGCATATGGATTTTGGTAGTGATGCAATGTCCAATTTGTATTAGATATTAGGAAGTATTTTAAAAACAGCAGTTAAATAGTATGCTATACACAGTAGAAGCAATTAGTGTTGATTACTATTCATAAAAATTTCACATTAAATTCAAAAATTAGGTATGTAAAACAGAACAGCAATAATGTCAAATAAACAGTGATAAATGAAACCAAAAACAAAACAATAAAATAATTCTATAAAAGCTAAAAAAAAGTTAATTTTGATCATAATCTTTTCCTCCACACCACCTACACTCAAGCAAAGTGTTACTTTACCCTAGAATCTAAATTCTGTCATCATTTACTCACCCTTTTGATATTTCGAACCTGTGTGACTTTTCTTTCTTCAGCAGAACGGAAAAGAAGGTATTTTGTAGAATGGCAACTATTCGAATTGTATTTTTGTCCAAACAATACAAGTAAGTGGGCGCACTGCTGTTTGGTTACCAACTTCTTCAAAATATCTTCTTTTGTGTCCTGCAGATGAAAGGACATCCAGTGAGGAAATAAAAATACATTTAGTGTTTAATTCAGTAAAACCACTGAAGAAATTGTTGGAAGTGTTCTTTATAGAAACTTTTTTCTTACTTTTTTATATTCTGAAGAACCTTTTGTGAAAACAAAATGATTCTTCGAAGGCATTGTGAAGCATATTTATTTTATCATTTTGCTATATGCCTTTCATTGATGGTGGATTGGAGACAGGAAATTGAGCTGAATAGAGACAAGGGAGTGGGATCTGCAAAGGGATGCCTGCAAGGGCTCAGCACTATATGTCGGTCCACCAACTGCAAGGCTATTGGTGCCGACAAAGCATCTTTATTTTTAAGAGTTTATTTCAAAATCTCTCTCTTGCTTTTCTTTGTTTTGCCCAGGAATCCTCAGTTTGCCAGACAGTTTGAGCCTGCACAGGAATCAGCAGCGTTCGGGTAAATCTGGAGATGCCTACAGTCAGTCGGAGCAGCGTACTATCGAGCAATCCCTGCTGGCCACACGTGTGGGGAGCATCGCTGAGCTCAGTGAGTAATAGATCTTGTGTTTCTTGAGTAATCTGTATCAATCATACAGCTCAAAACATCTATCTTGTGTAAGTGCACAACATGTTTATACTGATGCATGAGTTTTTCCTCTTTAAAGTGTAAGTTATTAATCTAGAATTTATACTTTAGAAGCGAGTTTGGTATTCATGTGCTACTCACTGTACGTATTAAACTTCCAGATTTATTCACAATATACCTATCTAATGTTCTATATATATTCCCCTTAAAAAATGTTCTGATCATTTCATTGTTACTGTAAATCAGTTTTAGTCCTCTGTTTAGCTTTTTGGGAAAATTTAAGAGAAAATTCTTATCCAACACGTCAGTTTTTATTTGTTTATGTATTCATATTATTTTCATTAACTATAAATGGTAGTTTAAATACAGTAAATACCAAAAACATTGTATTCTGCCATCATATACTAATCCTCTTGACATTTTAAACTTCATTACTTCCTTTCTTCTGCAGAAAACAAAATAAGATATATTGAAAAATGTTGGTAACAAACAGCAACCATGCATTTCTATTTTATGGACACAAAACCAATTTATGTGAAGGGGTGCCAGTTCCCAACATTCTTCAAAATATCTTCTTTTGTGTTCTGCTAAAAAAAGAAAGTCACAAAGGTTTGAAATGTCTAGAGGGCGAGTAAACGATGACAATATTTTAATATTTGGGTAAACTATCTCTTTAATAGCTAATTTTATACTTTCCTATAAATTTTTCTGCATGCATCCAACTGAAAACAGTACATGTGCTCTGAGTGCCATGACAACACCAGAGTGGCACTTTTGCAGGATTATATTTATGCAGAGCCAAATATGAAACCTAAGCTTACCTAAAGCTCCAACACTAACCTTTTGCTGCTGTGCAAACACTGATATTTCCTTTAGGAAATGCAAATGTAATTGAACGTGAAACTCTTACTCAGGAGATTGGGCTTGGGAATGTAATTCAATATATTATACAGCATATTGTTCTATTCTTGAGAACATTGATTTTAAAATGCAATTCTATATGTGCAAAACATAGCCACTGTGTAGAAACATGAGTAGAAATCTCCAGAAATGTAGACAAAATGTCCTGCTTTATTTTGAACTCTGAAACTGGAAAATAGAAAAGTTTCAATGGTTAGTCAAAAATTTGCACAAAATGCCCATTGTAATAACTCTGATCTTAATTTTTCATAGAAACTGTATCCATGGAGATTCAAATGAAATGTATCTTCTATTTCCAGCATTTGATATCAGTCCCTCACCGTCACTCTTTTACAATTTCTCATGGATGTCGTCAGTGGTCCTGTAGGCGAGGTTTTGGGCAGTCTGAACTTTGGGTAGGGACAGTAGTCGTCCCCCGCTTCACACATTCAGTATTCAGCCTCTGGCAAGGGCAGGAACAGCAACTGTCACAAAGAGACTTTTTCTGAATGTGTACAATCACAACAGACCTCTCTTAAAGGCCACAATTTATTTTAGGAGGCTTAACATGTGGAATGTAGATCTAATGATGACTTTCTTTGTTATAATGGTATATATTACACTTGGAGGATTAGTTCATACTAAGTGACCTTTTTGTCATCATTTGCTCACCCTGCAGTTTTACAAACCTTTATAGATTTTTTTTGTTGTGCTGAAAACAAATCAAGATACTTCAATAAAAGTCCTACTATGGCAGTCAATGGTGACCCAAAATGACTTGGATATGTACGATGACACGTTTTAATTTTGGAGAGAACTATTCCTTTAATTAAAAATCCTCTAAAAGTGTTTGTGGTACTGAAAGGGTTTCTTTAAGGTTAACTATTTTTTTACAGCTGTTTATAATAGTGAATATTTATAGTTTATTTTAACATTTATAGAAAATATTTAATTGCGAAAAACTTGACAAATAAGGTTAAATGATAAACTAAGTTGTATTACATTTTAATGGCAGTTTGACAGAAATAATACAAAATGATGCTTTAACTCATTTCCCGTTTTAGATTTAACCTTGAGTCCAAAGCCCTTACTTACCCATTAACAGCTTAATTGGCATTGTATTGTTGAAAGTCATTTTTCCATTAGTCTCTTACGATTTTTTAAAAGTGCAGATTCAATAGGTGTTTATGTCTTTTCTGTTATAAGCCAGACCAAGTCAGGATTTTTTGGGTTGGCCAGACATCATTGATGGCCTTCACGTCTTGTCATTAGTAGTGCTGCCATGTCACATATTTTTTCTTTTCTCCTAAAGGTTACCATTTCTCATAGCTCTAGAGACATGTCTGTTTCCTCCCGCTCTATAAAACGCTCATTAGACTTCATGCTGCTGCATTGTGCTTATGATGAGTTTTTAATATTTATCTACAGCACGATTTTGTGAAGAGTTTACCAAAGTCTGTTTGGCAGTTATTTACGTCTGACTTTATCAATTGGATCTTTTTCCTGTAAAGTGGGACCTACTGGATCGGCCAACACTGCCTTCATTTTAATGGCGGTTGCATATCTTGTTCATATAATACCTATGGTTGTACTTTCTTCCTTTAACTATGAAGGATGCTGGGACACATGTTTCTTGGGATTTGGGAAATCAAGGTGCGCTATGAACCAAATGAAGGAATGGCTAAATCTAACATAATGTCCAAGTGTTATTTAACACAAAATCATAAATGAAAGAGAAATAAAATGTTAAATACTGTATCATCTCTAAGTTGCATTGGTTTAAAGCATCTCCTAAATATATAAATGTAAATGTAAGATACAGTTAGATTCACAGTAAAACACAGTTCTGCATATTTCGTTTCCAACCTCTCGATCCCAGGCTGAAGATGAAGGGCACCTTGCGTGCTATTACGGATCACAGTATCACATTTATCAGGAGACACACAGTCAATGTGTTGTGTAATCTTACATTGCCATGTCTATTCATACAAATTGTCCTGCACGATCTAGTTACGATTGGTAATGAGGTGTACGGTAATGTCTACTAATAAACTGAGACCTTCCGCTGGCATTGCATTTGTATAGATGGTTAATCTTCAGCATATCTCTCAGTCATTTCCTGCAATACTGACTTGAGGAAATGTCACACGCTATCATGAATAAGATATGAGTGTCGGTCACAGAGGAGCCCCAGGTGGCTACCAGCCCCTCTCGAGAACCTCCTGCCATCACCTAAGACTGGGTGTATTCTTACATTAAATTGTTTTACGCATGGAAATGCTTCCCAAGAGCGTATTCTGCATAACTTTACATTACCATAACATTTAAGTCTGTTTCTTTCTCCGGCACTGTCAGACGGTCCCAATAACTTACATTCATACCCATCAGTGTTCTCTCACTACAATGGTTCTATTCTCACTGTGTTCATTAAATCTTAAGTCCTAGCATCAGAATTACAATTGTAAAACAAAACGTTTCTCTAAATGAGTACCCGTCTCGAACAGGGGGCTGCTGTGTTAATTCATTTGGAGTTTCAGTGATCTGAAATGTTCTTAGGAAAACAAGTGTGACTGCATTTATGTTAATGCTATAGAGTCTGTTTCCCAGCATGCTTTACAGAGCGACCTAACTGAATGGTGACTGCAGTTCACTGGTGTTCAGTAGAATACATTCTGAAGAATTAGGTCTTGTGCATTAAATGAAACCATAGATGACCTAAATGCTTCCCATATGAAAGGAATTGGTCATTTGCGCATTAATGGGAATGTCTAATGTGCCTTTGTATTGAACCTTGAGCCTTGTTTTGATAAAAAAGCTTTGTAACATACTAGTGACAAATAAGAAAAATATTCCAACCGTTTTGTTTCATTCAGAACCGCAAACAAAAGTTTGTTTTTAGCAATGCTTTTAAACCTTATGTGATTAATTATTTTAAAATAATAATAATAATAAAAACCATCAGTTCATTTCTCTAAAATTTATGCAATGAAAAACAGAAAATTTAGAAAATATACAATGGCCCCTATTTACATCCATTGTATAGCCACAAACCTATTTAGACATTTCTCAAAATATCTTCATTTGGGTTCCATAGAAGAAAATGAGTATATACAGGTTTTAAACAATGTGAGGGTAAGTAAATTAAAACAGAACTTATATTTGTGGCTAAACTATCCCAAATAGGATATAAGATATACAAAAGCACTGTTACATAACAGGACTGGGTGATATTCAGCTTGATGGCCTGTTTGAGAATTTCATTAGCGACAAAACTACAAACAGCTGACGTGCAGATAGAGACTGACAGAGTGGCTAATTTTTTCTGTTGTAACGTCAATGCAAGGACAGCACTGTCCTTCATCGTTTACATCATTTCCAGCTAACCAAAGGTCTGTTGTGCCCTGGCAGGTGATTTGGTGTCCAGAGCCATGCATCATCTCCAGCCTCTGAGCATTAAGAACCACAGCAACGGCACGCCGCTTCCCCAGAAGAACACTTTGATCCACTGGGAGCCAGAGGCTTTATATACACTCTGCTACTTCATGCACTGCCCTCAGATCGAGTGGGAGAACCCCAATGTGGAGCCATCCAAAGTCACGTTACAGACGGAGAGGTGAGGGACTGTAAATAGGCCTGTTGCTCTTGTGTTTTCTGAATAATGAGGAGTATGCTTGGGGTTCTGACCTTAAGCGAAGTTGTTGTTGATTCAACTTGACTCAGCAATGTGATGAGATGCAAAGTAATGGGAATGAAATGTTTTGCAATTGTCTGCAAGGAAAATGAAACGCATTGAAAAATGTAGAATTATGAAGAAATGCATTACATACTAACTAGCTACTTCTCGTACTGTAAGTGATGCAATGTACCGTCATTTTACATTGTAAGCATATTTTAATATTACAAATGTATGTAAAAATTAAAATGTAGTTTAAAAATTTAACTTTTGTTTATCGTTCAGGTGGTACAAACTTTGTTATGCACAACGGAACATATTTTAGTTAAAGTTTGTAACTAAGCCGTTTAAGGTCACCATTGACCATAATGAACTTTTGTCATTCTATGGAAGTCAAGGGTTACCCAAAAAAACTTAGATACAAACTTTCATTAAAATATCTTAATTTTTGTTCAGCACGCTCATTGCTAAATATAAACAACGTCTCATTTTGTCTCCTTCTGCAGGCCATTTCTTGTACTGCCTCCTCTCATGGAGTGGATACGAGTTGCTTTGGCACACGCTGAACACCGGCGTAGCTTTTCAGTGGATAGTGATGATGTTCGGCAGGCTGCCAGACTCCTGCTGCCCGGGGTGGACTGTGAACCGCGCCAGCTGAAGTAAGCACGTTGCCATTACATTAACATCCAGTTACCAGATATCAATACTCATCATGAGAAAAATGAATAGAGTGCATAAACAGTCTGCGCAAGGAAACATGCCTAGTCCACCCCACATAAGCTATTTTTTATATTATAACCTCTGTATAAATCACTTTTACCCAGAGATCAGATAGTTCAATTTGTATAAATGTAAGTGGACCCTATAGAGAATATGTGACTCAAGCCTATTGAAGAAGATTAAGAATGTCAGAAACATGTAATTGTGTTTGTGCCTCAGGACGGATGACTGTTTCAGTGTGTCACGTAAGCTGGATGCTGCCTCCACAGAAGCTAAGTTCCTGCAGGACCTGGGCTTTCGCATGCTCAACTGCGGCCGGACGGACCTTGTCAACCAAGCCATGAATTTACTGGGCCCAGGTGGAATCAATAGCATGAGTGAACAGGTTTGAATAAAAAATACACATTTTACACACTTTTGCACATGTTCACTGGTTTTGTAGCTGATTCACAATAGAATGTTATTTTATTTATTATTTACTCACACTCATGTCATTCACATTCGCTTTTTTTCGTCATAACAAAAACAAAAATATTTTGAAGAACGGTGGTAGGCATACAACATTGTCCCTCATAGACTTAGATTTTATTATATAAGCTTTCATATAACATACAAATTTAGTATTTTGTTTAATACTCTTGAAGCTCAATGTATAATCTGAAAGTTTTTATGACTCACTATTTTTTATAACTCACTAT
Organism: Triplophysa yarkandensis; assembly: GCA_033220385.1. Classification (NCBI taxonomy): domain Eukaryota; kingdom Metazoa; phylum Chordata; class Actinopteri; order Cypriniformes; family Nemacheilidae; genus Triplophysa; species Triplophysa yarkandensis. The sequence goes on along the minus strand of CM065669.1, from coordinate 8,749,932 downwards.
TACTATACTTAATTTCATTACAAATCAGCCCAAAAGAAGATATTTTAAAGAATTTTGGTAAGCGAACAACATCGGCCACCATTGACTTCCAATGTATGGCCACAAAACCACCACGACATTTCAAATTTTTTTTGGAAACATGTTTTGATCAACATAAGGGTGCATAGATGACAACATTGACCCTCATTCCTTGCCATTGTATGCTCAAAAAACACTAAAACTATCTTCTTTTGTGTTCACAAAGGTTTTGAATGACATACAGATGGATAAAAAACACAATGTTTATTTTCGAGAGAACTATCCCTTTAAATGCACATATTTCCACAGTTTATGTTTATTTTTAGTAGTTTCCCTTTGTAGAATCTCAACTAGACTCTCATATGCTTGCTCGGCACGTTCCACTAATATTCACAATGTTTAACGGTTGACTGTGTTAATCAGAACCAGCTTGTAGGAAACACTTGCACTCTTTCCTTTACTGATTGCTTGGCTGCATACATAAGATCAGCAAGTGGAAACATTTGCCATTTTCCACTGTTTTAGCTGATCATTCTTGTCATCTGATTTTTTAATCTCTTGATTTGAGCAGTGCCAAAGATTTTCAAGAGATTGGTTTATGTCAAGGCAAGAAAAGCTGTTTTATTGCCTTAATTTTATGGTTTTGTCCATGTTAAGTGAAGCCATCTATTTTAATAAAGGAAGCATGTTGTCACCTATAAAGCCGGTAATTGTTATTTCCCTTTAATCAGAAAATTTAAAAATGGACCCGATCAGACCATATTTTAAGTGTTATTTGATTTGTTTTTTTTGTTTTCTGTAGGGCATGACCCCTCTGATGTATGCATGTGTACGCGGTGATGAGGCCATGGTTCAGATGCTGCTAGATGCAGGAGCTGACATCAACAGTGAGGTCTGTGACTATATTTTTAGTGTGTTCCTGTACACTGTAGACATTCTTCACACCCATCTTGTCTCAGGTGCATTTTTATGTGTGTTGTGTCTTCTGTGTTGTGGTATGGCAGGAGAAAACTCCCATTGCTTTTGAGACTTTTTTCTGTTGAGATCTACATTTCTAGGTGTGAATCTGTTGGTGTTCATTGATGCCAGCAGAGCCAGTTTCTCCTCTAATATTCACACTAACTATTTGTCACGCTTGATTAAGTTGTTACTAGGATAAGTCATAGTTTCGGTCACTTATCACAGGAAAACATCTGTCGCTAATTGTGAAAAACGTCATGGATAGATTCAGACGCTTTCATCTTTCTCACAAAGACCCCAAAGAGATTCTAAAACCTGGGATACTTAATCTTGACTTGACATCACAGATCATTTGATTTATCATAGTTTAGACAGAATATGCAAATTATTAAGTTTAGCTTTACTTTACTCTAAAAAGTGCTGGAAACTCAAAGGTTCAAGATATTGTTCACGAAAGTACAATATGTTTTTACATTTAAATAATGTCTGTCAACATTATTTAAAACTAAAATAATAAAAATGTCATACAAATGTTTTTTTAAAAACCTTTGTGCAAAGCCTGATGATATAATTTATCCTACACCCAATCAAAAAATAAAAGACCAATCCAAATAAATCTCATATGTATGTTTTTATGGAAAATTATTCTTGTTTTTTTATCTGACATATCTCCCAGATCCCTTAAAAAAGTTTGAAAACTTGAAATGAGACATAATGGTCAAAATAACAAAAAGATGCATGAAGATTTTAGATTGTGAATGCAGCAAATAATTATATTTTTTTCTATTAAAGGTATCATTCACCCCAAAATCAAAATTCTAAGGTCATTAATCACCCTCTTGTCATTTCAAACCTGTATGACTTTTGTACTTTTGCAGAAAAAAAGATGTTTAAAAAATGGCAGTAACCCAAAACCTCTGGTCCCTTTAGACTTCTAAAGCATGCACTCAAAACCAGTTAAAGTCCATTAGTGACCATGTTTTTTTTAAAGATCATATTGTATGTTCTGTAGAAGAAAGCAAGCCATACTGGTTTTGAAAGGTCAAGAGAATGAATAAATGCTGACATTTTTATTTTAAGGCAAACTATCCCTTTAATGTTTGACATGCATTGTAGTTCAGTTGATACATTTTTAAAAGAATAAGGATAGTTTTATTCAGATTTTATGTATCTTAACACACTGTCAATGATTCACATTGCTGTGGAGTGACTATGTCATTCGTGAGGTTCGTTTCTGGTGAGGTTTGACAGGACATGATATTGACATATGTCTAATAATGCTGATTAATGTATGACCTGGATTAGTCTATATATAAAACCTTTATTATTTATAGGTGTACAATATACATTTCTGCATTACATCCTAACACTGAACATCACAGTGCGGGCATTACTATTCAATACAGTGTATATAAAAAGTCAGAGAGGCCATCAGTTTCCTCTCTTATTTCTAGCTTTTCAGCTTAGCGCAGCATCTGTGCATTTCACAGGACAGGACTTTAAAGGTCTCCATCTCTCTCTTTTTGTCCTGCTCTACCCCTGTACCTCCCTTAGGTGCCAAACACGGCGCACAAGTTCCCCTCAGTCTTCCCAGAGGCCCGGCAGGCCACGCCTCTCACCTTTGCCGTGCTCCACCAGCACATCCCTGTGGTCCAGGTAGTGACTTTTCTCGCCCACCCTGACCTTTCGGCACAGATCACAAGCAGAAATGTTTTATCCTGATTTAAATCTTTAGTATGCATCAGTTTTCTCCTGAAAGTTTTGTCTGCATGTATTTGGGTGCTTTGTGTCCTCATTCAGTCATTTTAAGTCATTACGTTTTTGGTTATCAAATATTTTTCATCGTCAATGTCATCACACTGTAACGCTGTGTGCTCTGTTCTTTGAAGCACATTGTGAAAGTCGTTTTTAAGTTTAAGCCATAAAAGTTTCATATATTTCATGATCTTCACTAAAGGTCTTGTCAACTAGGTTAACATTCTCCTTTCTCTCAGCTCTTGCTGGACGCCGGAGCTAACGTCGAGGGCTCTCTGCAGGATGGGATGGAGAACTACACGGAGACGCCTTTGCAGTTGGCTTCTGCTGCAGGTAAGAAAGCTCACGCTGCAGACTGGAAATCTGTGTCACTTCCTTCTCCAGTTACTTAATTATCAGCCAGCAAAGCCACAAGAGAAAACTCAGCACTATTTTATTTGCTGAAGGGAACTTTGAGCTGGTCAGTCTGCTTTTGGAGAGAGGAGCAGACCCCATGATTGGGACCATGTACCGCAACGGAATCTCCACTGCGCCACACGGGGACATGAACTCTTACAGCCTAGCAGCCGCACACGGACACAGGTACACCAATCAAATGTGAAAACGCAGACTCTTTATTTATTCATTAAATCTTCTGTCATCTTCTGTTTTCTTGTACTGCAGGAACGTGTTTTGCAAGCTGCTGTCGCAGTCTGAGAAGGGAAAGGCAGATGTGCTTTCTCTGCAGGAGATTTTAGCTGAGGGTTCAGATATGGAAGAAGGGAATTCCCTGAAGAGGGAAGCAACCCGCGCGGGGAAGGCCAAACTCAAAGCTCTGAGGGAGGCGATGTATCATAGCTCTGAACACGGCTACGTTGACATTACGCTGGACATCAGAAGTTTAGGTTAGTGACAACTGTATACAGTTTAAAATAATATGTGCGTAAACAATGACTACAACCTTGCAATAACGCAGTGGATCCACAGATAAAAGGTTCATAACTTTTTAATAGTTGGCCTTGTTAAGGTATCGCTGCTAGTTTTGCTCATACAGTTTTTTATGGATTTAAAAAAATCTCATTACTGCAATCTAAATATAGAGACTGGCACACTATATCCTAGTGTCCTTTGGGACACATTCCCATTCTGGCATTCACCAGTCTCAAAAACTTGCTATTGAAACTGGCAACCACCCATAAAAATGTAGCATTGTGTTGGTCAATTCATTTTATGTCTAGTGGTCTAGAAGAATAAAGAATGGTTATGTCCAAAAGTGGCAATTATTATTCCAATATTTTCTTGGAGGCATAAAAAAGTATGTGAATGTTTTACTGATGTGATGCATTGTATATTTATTCTGGCAAATAATTAAAAAAATAAGTGCAAAGTTAATAAAGGCATAGCCCAGGATAGTGACAATGTATTGCAACACGATATATTAACAAATATTTTTACAAATAAAACTGTCAAATGCTTTATTTTTCTCATGCACGTTTTGGTTATCTGTGTATATTTTGTATAGTAGAAAAAACCTTGCATGCACTATTACTCTGCATCCTTAAAGTTTTTTTATATGTTTCAAGGGCATACCAAAAATAGGGTACGCGTAGAACACTCTCTAACAACTCTCTAAATATTGTCACGTCTTCTTTTGGGACATAAAACATGCCAGTTATAGCTTGCTCATAATTTTTATATCTTAATTATGTTTTAATCCGCAAATTCCGAATTTACAATAAATATACATATCAAAAAAGTGAATGTATCTCCATTAAAAAACTTATATAAACACAAAAGAAACACTTTACATTCCAGTAAAATGTACAGAAATTACATGGAAAATTAAAGTCCTACGAGGAGATTTTACTACATATTATGAAACGAAACGGTACATATTTCACACTTCACTAGACCATACATGAAACATATTTTATTCACGTTTAAATATTGGGCGTGTCCGTCTATAGCATCATGTTAGTGTTTTTCTTTTGGTGATTGTTCAGTATTTAGACATAAAATAAAAGAAATACTTTATTCATCTGTAAATATGATCTTGAAAGATGTACGAATTTTTTCAATCTTCCAAAAAATCCATGGTTAAGTCAAGGGAACCAGTGTGATGAAAGAGAAAAGTATAAACCTTGTATATATTTTACAACGTTCAAAATTCTATGGGAGAAATCCATATGCATTCAGCCTAGGGAACCAGCGTGACGGTAACATGTTAGATGGCTTATGAAAGTGCACCATCTATTCACAACTCCATTAAAAAGACATCCTTTTTCGGCCACTTCTGTCACATACTAAACTTGTATGTGGTGGTGTTTACAACAGGGGTGCCCTGGACGCTGCACACCTGGATGGAGTCCCTGAGAACTTGTTTTCTTCAACACCGGCGACCGTTGATTCAAGGACTCTTGAAGGAGTTCAGTACTATTGAAGAGGAGGAGTATACAGAGGAGCTCATAACGCACGGCCTCCCACTCATGTTCCAGATCCTGCGCGCCAGCAAGGTGATCACGTGCAAGATTCACCACAACAAAATGCATCCACAACTTGCATTTCTGTTCGGAATTGCTTAGTGCGCAAACGTTGTACATTTTGTTTGTATCTAAGTGTTTGAATCGTACCTCAGATTGGCATTGTACAATAATACACATACACACAATTTCACCAGCGCACTTGAATCGGTCAGCAAGAATAATGCCCTTGGGTACTAGATGGCTGTCTAGTATTGGATGTGATAGCAAAAGCTCATATATTTTAGATCCAGTAGCATGTGGACACACGCCCACATTATTATGTAATGGTAAGTTTTGCTTTAAAGCTTTAGGCACTGGAACGTGTCCTTAACTGTGTTTACTCTACTGTTGACATTGAATCTTCCTTTTAATGCCCATATCTACTAGTTCTGCAGGATGGAATATAAATACAGAGTTATTTCAGCTGGGGCTCTGGGGGTTTTGGTATATATTTGTGATGTATATTTGGAAGCATATTTGTGGAGATTGATATATGGTGGAGTCAGGGATCTTTACTCTGAACCCGGCAGAAATGACTGACAGTTTCCGCTCCCCGCTCAGCCATCAAAAATAGTGTGTCTGCTTGTTAGAATGAAGGGAGAAACAGAAAGGCACAAAGTGAGAAAGAGAGGTAAAAACAGTACTATGTTGACAGCAGGTGATTTGTAGAGGTTGAGGCAGGGAGGGTGAGAGAAATGTCAAGTTGATGAAGAAACTCGTTCAGAAAATCTTTCAGAAAAAAGCATCGCTCCCGCTGTAAAGAGAGTGATCTGACAGGGATTTATGTGCACCATCCTGCACTTTACGTACCCAGCAGCAGTATGCTTTTCCAAAAACACATCCTGCATTTATAGTTCACAGATGGCAAATGCTGTTATTTTGCTATGAAGACGATGCACAAATCCACATATTTCAAAAGAGGCATTGTACTCTCTTCAAGGCTGACTGTTATTTTGTAATGGTGCATTATGAGAGCTTTTCCCATTGCTGTTTTTCATGGATTACAGAATGAAGTGATTAGTCAGCAGCTGGCTGTGATATTCACTCAGTGCTACGGACCGTATCCAATCCCCAAACTGACAGAGATCAAGAGGAAACAGACCTCGAGACTGGGTATGTATTGCTCAACAAGCTTTTATGCACCTGGTTAAGCACAGCGGTAAATGTGTCCTTACATTTACGTTTAAAGGGGTAGTTTATCCGAAAATGAAAATTCACCATACACACGCTCTCTTGATGTATTTACCCTGCATGACACAAAAACACAAAACGTTTAAAGATACTTTGAAGAATGTTGGTTTGCATGACAGCATTATATGGTCAGGTCAACGGGTACCAATGTTTCTTTAGTGACCTACATTCTTAAACATTTATTCTGCAGAAGAAAGTTTTTAAGTTACAACAGGTCGAGTTATGATGACAGTAAAATAAATTGTATAAAAAAGCTCTTGAAACATCCCTAATTTGTGTGGTTCTGCCATTTAGATTAAAGGGATAGTAACCCCCAAAAAAAGTAAAATTCTGTGTTGAATCTCTCAATCTCTAGTTGTTTCTAACCTGCATAAATGTATTTGTTTGGTTAAACACAGTTAAACCCTCGGTTATCATTGACTACCATACTAAGTAAAACTACAACATTCTTCAAAATATCTTGCATGTTTAACAGAACAAAAATGTAATATATTTTCCCTACTATGGTAGTATCAACCATTCCTTTCTATTCTTGTGATGTATCATTCTTATCAAAATGTTCTTTTTTCTGTTACAATAGAAAGCATACCACAAGTACAATAGGACATATGAAAAGAACACACACTATAGTAAATAAGTGCTTCATATAGCAGTTACTTTTCTTTAAACATGTAATAGTGTTGCTGTACCTCTGTGTTCTGTAAATCAGATCCTCATTTTCTAAACAACAAGGAGATGTCAGATGTGACCTTCCTGGTGGAGGGAAAGCCATTCTACGCTCATAAAGTTTTGCTCTTTACTGCCTCCAACAGGTCAGTGGTTAGTGTACTTTACCAAGTGCTTGTGTGCTGAAATTACACATGCATCAATATTATTTTCATGTAAATGTTGTACACTGTTTGGTAATGCCTTAGTTTTTTCATCTCCTGTAAGGTTTAAGATGCTTCTAGCAAACAGACCGGCTGCAGAGAACACCTGCATTGAAATCAGCCATGTCAAATACAATGTATTTCAGGTACGGTCGCACTATGGCACATGATTATTTATTATTAAACTGTTTCATGTGACTGTGATTATCATTGTTATGGTACAAAATAAAAACTATAAAATAAAAAACATAACTTTGTTTTCTTCTGCAGCTGGTAATGCAGTATCTTTACTGCGGTGGAACAGATTCCCTTCATATTAGAAACACAGAGGTTATGGATGTGAGTAGTATTACTTGTGTTTCAATTTTTATTTACTCAAACGTATGTTGTGCATTATTGCATTTGTAGAAATATTGATTGATATGTGACCCTGCCTTTGAAAACCAGGCTTAAATCAGAAAATCTAATTCTAAGAAAACGAACATTAAAATGTAATTTTACCTATTATTTTTACTATTATTTCAATTTAAGACATGGTCTTAATCAGTTAATATTAAAGATCCTAATCTTAGATTCTCACATACTGTTTCTTACGTAATGTCGAATAATTTTATGTACAAAAAATTTATTTAGCTGAGTTTTCACAGGCAGGGTCACATATTTATATTGATGTTTAATAACTCCTCTCTTCCAGCTTCTCTCTGCATCCAAGTTCTTCCAACTGGAAGCGTTGCAGAGACACTGCGAGATCATCTGTGCCAAGAACATCAACACAGAAACCTGCGTGGAGATCTACAACCATGCCAAAGTAAGACCTACAAGATCAATCAACTTTTAAGGCATCACATCTCCTTTCATTAAAGACTCAAAATGTTTTCTTCACCCGTAGTTCCTGGAAGCCCCCGAACTTTCTGCCTACATCGAGGGCTACTTTCTGAAGAACATGGCGGTTCTCATAGAGCTGGAGCCTTTCAAACAGCTGCTGTATAACGCCCCGGTGGATAACTGCTGTCCCGACGTGCTGCATGACCTGGAGAAGACCCTGGCCACACGCATCCGCTCCATTCATCTGTCCTCCTCTAAAGGATCGATCGTCTGATCTTGTCTAGTTCACATCAAAGCATGCGGAGATCTGAGAACTTCCTCCAGAACTGTGTGCTTCCTCCAGAACTATGTAAATGTGTTCAGGTAGTGGCAGTAGCAATGCACTTCATCGAAGACTGACTAAGTGCTTGATGGTAAACTTGACCTGTGCTGGAGGGTACAGCCATATAGGAAACAATGCCATTTTACAAAAATTGCAAAACACCTCTGACATAACATGTTGGATGCAGTACTAATCTTTGTGAAATGTTGTACTTCCAGTAACTAAATCTAAAGCAGAATGAAATATTACAGCAGCATACCACTAAAAAAAATCCAGGTTATGTCTTTTTGCTACTACAAGTGTGTTGAGAATCAATGTTAGCACTGATATATGTTCCTAGATTTTTAGTCATTCACAGAGAGTCTGCCTCGCAGTTGTACAGTTATTTGTCTTATCATAACAGGTGGGCAGAAAATGTGTCTGCTTGTGTAAATATTCACCCAAAGTCTTTCACACGGAGTCATTGACTTCCTGTAAGTAGATGTACATAGAAAACCTCATCTTAGGACTTCCATCAAGAACTTACAATATTGTACAATAGACGTGTTCTTGAAGTCCTGTTGTTGTAAAGGTAGAAGAGCATGTAAGTATTTTCCAGTTTGGGCTTTGTTTCTGTCATGTCTTGCATTACGTGTGTGGGGGGTGTTTTGTGTGAGAAAGTGAACTATTATCAGCATGGAGTTGCAGAACTGTAGCTGTGAAACCCCCGGACAAACGACTGATTCAGATGTGCCTGCATATGTTCTGATGTGATGTGTCTCGAATGACATTTGTGTCAAGTCAAGTGACTAAATCAGTGTTCTTTATAAAGATTACTACAAAATACTCATGCTCCTTCTGTTTGTTCACATACTGTAAGCTACAACTCCCTTTGCAGCTTGTTTAATTGCTCATGTCGCAGAGACGGATCAAAATCGTAATGTTTGCTGAATTTTATTGCAGATTAATGCATTCTGCTTTCATACTTTGGAGTGCAATTCAACCAGAAGTGTGTGGTGTGTTAAGTTTAATCTCCACAAACCAGACAATGTTTATGGAAAGTATAGTGGGAGTAACTATAAAAGAGTGGGATGATTTGTTGTTACGAAAAAGTCAAGGAGTCAGATAAGTGTGAAGGGCAAGGGATTATTCAAAAGAGAACAGAGGAAACACAGTTGGACTCGGTTGGAGGTGATTGCCAGTGATTGTGGGTCTGCACTGCTGATAGAAAGTATGGTTTAATGTGACATTCCACCCCAAAAAGAAAATTCTGTCATGAACAGAACATTGGGTTTTTCCAAACCTGTATACAGTTCTTGGTTAAGTGTAGGTATTTGGGATATCTGGGTTACCATTGACTACCATAGTGGAAAACGATTGTAGATTTGTTGTGTTAAACACAAAGATGTTTTAAAAGATTTAGGGAAACAAAAGGTCCTTTTTACGTGGGCTGTTTAGTATCCCTTTAATCCATGTGATACATTAACATAAATTTGAACTAGTTGCCTATATTTTTTATAGTATATGAAAATCAGCATTTTTTTGTGTATTTTTCAATAAATTCACATGGTATGATTCAACACATGTTCAATCAAATATTAAATGATTTAGTATGTATGAATTAATATAGTTAATATTCAAGTAAAAAAAATTCTTGAAGGTGTGAGGTGAAAGAGATCTTCCACTATTGTGCACTATTGTGATTTAACGTTTAATCACAAAGGGAGAGTTCACTCTTAAATGATAATTCTGTTAGGATTTATTCACTCAGATTTTGTTTAAGACCTGTTTATATTTACTTTGAAACAAACCATTGTTTGGAAGAATGTAATCAAACAGTTCTGGCGAATTATTGCCTACCAGATAATATAATATTAATATGGAAGTCATTTTTCAGAATATCTATCGTTAATGTTCTATAGAATTAAGAAATGTTAAAAGCAACTTTACACACAATTTTCTTCTTAAGTGACCTAATGTGTTTTTTTAAACTGCTCCTCTGTACTAAATGGTTCTGTGTTTATTTAAAGCTGTCTATAGAATGAATACTGGTCATGGTTTTACTATTTGAAGCAGTACCAGTACTCATTTTATAGAATTGCATCACACAAGCAGTTCAAAAAGTACAGTTAAAGAAGGACTTTTAAATGTGTTTTCTAAAACACACAATTTCTATGATTCACAAAACCTAAACAGACAGTTATACTTATTTTACACCCCATCTTGTACATTAAATGTCCATTGTTTTATTATCAGTAAATGAATCCCAGTGGAACACAAATCCATGATTGTCTTAGAAGCATACAAAGAGAAGCATTTATCTACGGCTATTAGTTGGAAACACGGTAACATGTAAACCATCATGTTTCTGCTGGGATGTCAGTGGTTTGGCCTGCCTCTGTTGTGTTACGTGTGGATCCACATGAGCTGTGATCTTTTCGTAGTGGATATTTGCGGGGATAGTGTGCTGGAAAGGGGAAGGGGGCAGTTTAAAAGGTATCCATGGATACGGTTGTTCAAGGACACTTCTGAACAGTAGCATTGCTGTGTAATGAACAAATAGGCATGCACTGTTGTCAAAATCCCCTTCTATATCTCTGTGTGTGTTGTAGGGAAGCACACAGCTGAACTCATGGTTCTGAAGGAGACGGATTAAAGCTGATCACTTCAAAAGCGTATGAAATACAGTGCTGAAATGTCTCGAGACGTTTGATGTGATGTGATTGAGAACAATACCCTTCTTCTGTGAGACATCTAGTTTCACTGGCCTGTTTTGTTCACCTCAATGCCTGTAACAGAGGGTGGCCGGGTAGGCAGGGCCTAAAGACGAATTCAGGGCAGGCTTCGAACTTGTTATTCACAAAATTCAGACAATGGTGTGTGGTGTGCGTGTTTACACACAGATATATCCTTCATTTACCTTTTTAGTTCTCATTTGGCATTTTTGTGCAAATGTTTGCATGTCTACATGTGACTTACATGTTGTGCATTTGTGTTATTGTGTGTGTGGCAGCGAAGGGGTGTTGATTTACGCACAGGACCCCTCAATGAACGAACAGAGGCGCTAGATGAACCCCCTGTTCTGAGCCCCATCCCTTAGTGCCATTGGCATTCCCAGGCTAAAACTGGCTGGCAGGGCAACACGCTCAACTTTGTTCCACCCTTTGAGTCGTTCCAAAAGTTTTTTATTGGCTTGGACTGGAGGGGACCGGGTAAGAGACAAAAACAAGCAGAAGACGAGTAATAAAGTACAAAACTTAGCCTGTAGACCTGCATCACAACACAGAAAGGAACAGGTGGGCTGAACCGGAATAAACAGTGGCTCAAAGCTGGAGGCAGGTGAGTAGGAAGCAGATTAAGATAAAGAGGACCAGAGAGATAACATGAATGAATGCTGGAGAGAATCTGGGAATGGTGAGAGAAGCAGAAGAGGGGTTGATAATCTGCAAACTTTTGATGAATCACATTCCCTTCATGCATGTTCCTTGCACTGGTCTTTATTGCGTTGGATTCCACTGACTGTTATGTAATACCATGAATGGGTGTGGGTTTTGAAGAGGGAGATGGTCGATTACGTTTTCATTTAATACAATTTTATGCATCATTCAATGCAAATCTCGTTTTTAGACTTGAGAATTGTAACGGAGACTTTTGTGTTCTTTGAGCAACAGTAAAACACACAAAAGTTTTGGACAGGGGCAGGGACAGGCCTTAATGTCTGTAATTAGTTTGATAGACAGAAATATAATTTAACTAACATACAGTACATATCTTTTATGACGAAACTAACATTTTATGCAATAAAAATGTTTTTGAAATGGATGACCTTGTCTGAATATTGAAAAAAGAACAGTGAATAAGAGTGCAGAATAGATGGGGAGTCCTTTAAAAAAAATGTAAAAGCCTTTCATAATGAGACCTTAAGAAGCTGCTTAATAAAAAAGGACAAAAAAAGCATTTCTGAAAATTCTTGTCAAAAGGTAACTACACTGAAGATGATAAAAAATAACATGCTTAATTATATTTTGTTTTATAAGTTCTAACATAATTCCATAGTTTCTTTTGTTTTATTTCCCAATTTTGATTAGTTTGTTATTAATCTAAATTGTGGAGAAAAAAAGAATGCATTAGTGAGTAACTTTACCAAAATATTTGGTTGGTAGTGTACCGTTTCTATGTTCTCAAGCACTTGTCAGAGTGTTAAAGCTCTCAGCATGTCACAGCTGTGTTATAGTAAACCTAGTTTTAATGCACCATATGTTTATGCGCTGTGGCTAATTTAACCAAATTCTCATTTAAATTTATTGAATGAAGCAAGATGTTGAAATGTAATGAAACACAAGTGTAAACTTTCACTGTTATTTTCTTTTTCTTTATTTAAAATAGTGAAATGTTTTGCAAGTTATGCAAGAATTCAAAAGATTTATGAAATGTTGATATCTAATATCATTTGAAAATGACGGTTTAAAATAAACAGGTCTTTGTGGATCTGTACTGCGATTACATCAGCTAATTTGAAAAAAGAAAAATTATTTGGCAGTTAGCTATTTTCCGAGCAACCTTCTGGGATAACTTTCTGGGCATTCTTATAGTTTTCCGTTTATATTTGTAAGTAATATATGTTCTCTTTCAAAACACTTAAAACCCCCTAAAGACCAAACAAATGGGCAATAAGTAATAGAAAAATGCAAATAAAGAGACATCATTGCATTTTAAATTTGTGCCAAAACCCCTTGTTGTTTTCTACTGAAAGCCATCTATATGGATATTTCAACCCAAAAGGAAAATTCTGTCATGAGTTTCTCACCTTCAAGTTGTTTTTTATGTGTGATTGTACACAAAAAGTATTAGCAACAAATGGCTTTACAACCTTACACTGAAAAATTGGGTTGTTGGAATTACTTAATTTTATAAGGTACATTTCAAGAAAAACAAATTAATTGAATCATGTGCAACTGGTATACATGATAAAATTAAGTAAATACACCAACCTCATTTTTCAATGTATAAGAAAAATGACTGTATATTTATTATACTGTAATTAATGCCAGATTTTTTCGGTGGATTATCCTTTTAATGTTAGTTGAAAACTGAGACAATCATATATGCATCATTTATACAATATATATCTTAAGCCAGATAAAATGATAAATCTGTCAAAAATGTAAGCTGTGCTTACCTGTATTTATAAATGTCTGCATCTACTACATTTTACATGCTTAGTCTATAAACAGGGTTTGTTGAATAGATTTCTAGGGGTCATGGATATAAGGATGCAGCAGGAGGAGGCATCATCCCAGGAGGTGTTCAGCTATGCCCAGATGTCCACCCTGGAACGCAACAGCGGTTTGGGGACGCTTAGTCGGCGTGTGGACAGAGACAGTTACACGGTGGATGTCAGGGCCAGTGACCTGCAGCTGGATAAACCTGGACCATTACATCCCTGCTTCAGCTACAGAATCTGGCTATACAGTGTTGTCATAGGGGTAAGAACATTCTGCTTGCTCAGGCTTTCAGACATGATCATTTGCTCTTTTGCTGTTAAAAACTGTATCCATCTGTGTCTGACCCCTAGAGTAGTTTGCTGATAGCTGCGGTTTTCTCTCTATACATGGGTAACGTGTTTCCAGCAGCAATGGATTACCTTCGGTGTGCTGCAGGATCTGTGAGTTCCTCTTTTAGGCTTGTTCTGAAATGAGTTTTATTCTTCTGGATGCTTATATTGGTCCCACAATCACATTTACGCTTTCATTTCCGGCTTGCAGAGTGTACCAGCTGCAGTGGTGAGCTTTGCTATTGCAAAGAACAGACAAGTTGCTGTAAGTGAGGATATCAATTCTTTATAATCATAGGTCCATCTGGGAACAAGTGAATATGCTGACTTGAATACTATAACCACAAAATGTCACCTGTATTACGATTTTAGGTCTCAGATTTTCAAATGGTCTATGTGTCTTCTTTTGCTGTCACAACCACGTGTTTAGTGTGGTTTGGATGTAAACTCGCCATCAGTCCATCAGCCATCAATGTAAGAAAACTTTATTTCTTCAGCATTCTTTTTGAAAGAAATCAACATGTGGATTGCACCCCATATAGAGCTAAAGTTTTATATTAACATTACATGCTGTTTGTCATCTTATAGATCAACTTTAACCTGCTCCTACTTATTGTGCTGGAGATGTTGACCGCCAGCACTGTTATCCTATCAGCCCGCTCAGCTGAGGACTGCTGCAGTCACAGCAAGGTGTGTCTGCAATATTAAGGACGTAACAAAAAATAGACACCTATTTTGGGAGACAATGAACTCCTTGAGATTAAAGTGCATTAAAATCTATTAAAATCTACCAGAATCAAAAATATCCAACAAATGGCATACTTAAAATAAAAATGATTCTCAAATAAATGTATAAGAGACCACCCATATGTGTTATAAGTATTCTAAAAACCTTTTGTAAAAACTCAATATTTTCATGGTAAGGTTGACATTTTCATGGACTTTCCCACATTCTGTCAACAAAAGTTTGACCTAACCCTAAATATTTCTTTCCACATTTAATTACAATAATAAAGTCATCATTATCATGGAAAATACAAATGGGACAATGGGAATTATGTTAACTAAAAATAAGACAAAATAAAAATGTTATATATGATAATCTTCAGTGAAGTCAGCTTTTAAAAAGGATTTAAAGAAATCGTTTGTTTTTTACTAAGCGGTTTTAGTTAAGCCTCTCTACACTCTTTTTGCATATTTACTAAATAAAATGTTTGTCTATTAACCTAATTTCAGACATTTAGGAATACTATTCCATATTAAATATTTTTTTAATGATCAGAAACATTTTACCCAAGTGTCCCAAAATATTTGACTTGTAGTGTATGTACCTATAAGTCTTCAGAGGATGAAGATATTGCTATCTTTGTGGGGACATTTGGTCTCCCATTGTAAGATTTCCCAGAACCACACTCACAGAAATATTTCTCTGATTCACTTTATTTGTCTGTATTACATATGTTTTGCATTTAAAATATGTCACTTTCTAACTCTTTTTCTTGGGCTGCCGTCATTCCTCTCTGTCTTCCAGCCAGTGTATAACAGTCCGGTGACTGTGACCCCAGCGTTGTTCCCCACCCGTCTTCTAAAGGCTTATTCTGTGAGTCGCCTGCAAATAAGATTGTGTGTGTATAATGTGAGAATACTATAGATCATCTGTTGTCTCTCTGATACAGGTAATTGAGGTCATAGTTGGCATCTCTACAGTATTTGGAGGGATTATCGCTCTTAATTTGGGCGCTCTTCTCCCAGAACCTTATCTTTCTGTCACTTTCTTCTGGATTCTAGTAGCTGTAAGTTAAATATTTCCTTTTAAATATTTTATCAATGTTCAAAAATGCCATCAGCTAAAAACTGTGCCTGACACACCTGCAGTGTTTCCCTAGTGCCATTGCCAGCCATGTGGTGGCAGAATACCCCAGTAAGAGCTCGGTGAGTCACCATCAGAGTCTCTCCAGTACTTAAGCAGTCCAGACAAGTGTCCCTAGAGGACATTTACTACACTCATTAATTTAGTCTGTCTGTCTAGTTTCTCTGCAGGATGCATGTATCTTTTGCCTTTCTACTTTTTTTCTTGTTACTTTGGTCTCCCTGTTTTTTCTCACTATTTTACTCTGGCCCTTCTCAATTTGTCTATTGTA
The DNA here is from genome assembly GCA_033220385.1 of Triplophysa yarkandensis. Taxonomy (NCBI): domain Eukaryota; kingdom Metazoa; phylum Chordata; class Actinopteri; order Cypriniformes; family Nemacheilidae; genus Triplophysa; species Triplophysa yarkandensis. The sequence goes on along the minus strand of CM065669.1, from coordinate 8,733,817 downwards.
GGTGGAAATGTTGATTGCAATAAGCAGTGTGACATCACCACTGCTTTTCTCAGCTTCTGGGTTTTTGTCCAGCAGTGTGATACATTTTATTGAGATCTTTCTGCATGAATTGCCATTAGCAAAGGTGAGTTCGACATCATTCTTCTTCACGTTGGGTTGGTTGACTTCGGTTTTGGCCCCTTAAAGAAATGGTAATATTTTTGTTTATTTAGATGAAAATGTTCTTGGAATACAGAAGAAAATTGTGCATAGTATTACAAATTAGAAATAATAATGTAAAAAAAAATACTTTAGATGTTTACTTCATCAGAAATACATGGAACATAACAACGGGGTTCATATTTGTCATTCACGTTGGTGAATATAGGCAATATATATTTCATGTGGAATAAAGATACAAAAAGAAATCTTAAAGAATTGTAAATGTTTTTTAATTGAATATTATATAATATTATAGTTATAAATTAATATATGTTTTTATTAATAATAAAAACACAGATCCGAACACTGAAGGTTAGAAGTCATATATTCCATTTTAAGGACTCTTTATGATAAAAGTGTGTTAAATTTGTGAATTTATGTTGTGTGTGCAGCTGTCATATGACATATTGCTGCTTATCCTGATGGGTTTACTGCTAGTACAAGCTGTGCTGACATTAAGCACTATAGTACTGTGTGCTTCATATAAGAGCCAACTCCGCATGGGAGCACCTAACTGGAACACCTTACAATCATCAAGACATTGTGAGGTAAACACAAACATACACCCTTAAAATTATTCTCAGGTTCATGAAGAAGTGTTTTGTATGCATAATGGGGTCTAGACGTTCTCAAACTGGGTATTGCACCCACTGTGCATGTGATGAAAACATAGTAAACCTTGAATATCAGAGCTGTTCCACCCATCTGCCTCTATAAGAACACATACAGGTTCTTAGATTGACAAAGAAAAATCCCAAGGTGGTCACTGGAGAATGCTTATGTCAGCACATTTTCCTTTTATTCTGTTCTTGCAGACGTCAAACGGTACACTACGGGAGTTTGACAAAGACAAGGCCTGGAAGGCTGTGGTGGTCCAAATGGCCCAGTGAGCAAAGAGACATGAAATGGGGAAAAGCGTAAAGATAAAAGTAATAGACAGATGTGTGTTTGAGGATAGAAATATCAACTGAAGGAAAAACTTTTGGACAATGAATTGAAACTGAATGCTTAAATAACATTCACAGTAATGACGTGACCTCTTAAATGTTGTTCTGTATTATCAACATTTCTCACAAAACCTTGACAGTTTAGTTAGGAAAAAAGAAGTCACAGTGTTTGGTGTTTTTTAAGAACATTGCCTGCATGTTTGAATGTAGAATTACATGTGATGGAAACCGGCTATGCAACACATTTTAGCCTAGATGCAATTAAAATATAAACACATCATGCATGTACAATCCACTTTACTTATCTATTAGTAGAGTTTAATAAAAAAAGAAGCTTAATGTAAAGCAGTGTTATGCATGTGACAAGTTCACATTTTTAGATTTTATTTTTGTATTATTTGTATGATGCTGCAGATTAATAAAAGTTTACTTTTATTAAGCGGAATACAGAAGTAAATTGTGTATGTTATTACAATGAAGAAATAATAATGTAGCAAAAAATATTTTCATTTGGAAACATTCATCTGAAATACATTGAAAATTAAAGCATACGTGGTTAATTTATAATATATATATTATATTTTAAGTATAATATATATTTTGGATGATGCTGCAGATTAATAAAACTTTACATTTTTTCTTGTACTACAGAAATTGTGTTTGTTATTACAATGCAGAAATAATAATGTAGCAAAAAATACTTTCATCTGAATACATTGATCTGAAATACATGGAAAATAAAAGAATATGTGGTTTATATATATATATATATATATATATATATATATATATATATATATATGTGTGTGTGTGATGCAGCAGATTAATATGTTTTCTTTTATTAAGTTTTAGTTAAGTTTTAAGTTAAATACAGAAGGAAATTGTGTACAATACAGAAATAATAATGCAGCAAAAAATACTTTCATCTGAAAATATTCATCTGAAATACATGGAAATTAAAGCATACGTGGTTTATTTAATATATATATATATATATATATATATATATATATATATATATATATATATATATAATATTTTAAGTATAATATATATTTTGGATGATGCTGAAAATAAAAGTTTTATTTTATTAAGTTTAAGTTAAGTTTTAGATTTTTCTTGGAATACAGAAGGAAATTGTGCCTGTTATTACAGTACAGAATTAAAAATACCTTCATCTGAAAATATTCATCTGAAATACATGGAAAATAAAATAATAAAAACATGTATGGTTAATATATAATATATACATATTATATAATATATATGAAGTGTAATATATAACTTGGATGATGCAGCAGATTAATGTTTTCTTTTATTAAGTTTTAGATTTGTCTGGAATACAGTTGGAAATTGTGTATGTTATTAGAATACAGAAATAATAATGTAGCAAAAAATACTTTCATCTGAAAATATTCATCTGAAATACATACATAATATAAAAGCATGCATGGTTAATATATGTCATATATATTATATATTTTAAATTAAACATAATTTGTATGATGCTGCATATCAATAAAAGTTGATACACCAACTGAGCATCACATTCTGAATATCAGGGTTGAAAACACAACATTTTTGTCATCCCATACATTTTGTTGATGGTCTGTCCATGGACGAGGATGTAAACCGGTGAAGTCTGCAAGGTTTGTCAGGGCTGGATGAGAAAGATGGTAGAGGCGGAATAAACCGGTGTGTGTGCCCGGATACACGCTGTAGAGCCGCCCGCACTGCAGATTAACTCTTGAGCTGCCAGAGATGCTCAGCACCGGGAACACAAACCCATGCAATTCCCCTTTATGTCTAGGAACCTGAAACTGCGAGAGGACCTTTCTGCTACTGTTAATATTCGAGCAGGTATGTGACACATGTGAAGATGACAGTCTGTGCACCTGTCCTGCATTCAGACTGTATGAAGGATCATTTTATCATCATATTTGTGTTCAAGCTCTTGTGATTGACGGGACTGGTCCTGATGCTGAGTGACAGGATGACTTCAGCATCCTGTCTTCTGAGAGTAAGTGATGATGACCTTTAATGCTCCTCAATGTGAAATGTTATATCAATATGTGTGTATGGGTCATTACACCTGTGTTATATTATAGATGATATGAGGTTGGTCGTTTTATGGTACATATTGTACTGGGCTGTTGATGTAAGTTTGCTCAGGGAATTCATCAACATTCACCTTTTGAAAAACTTTGGTGTGCACTTTTAATGTCTTTAAGAGAGTCTTACATTTCCAAGTAGATCAATGTTAAAAATGTAAATAGTATTTATTTTGGTGTTATTTCATAGCATGCACTTATAGTGAGAGTTCATCCAAAATGACAAGTCTTTCATCTTTGACCTTCTCTCTCTTGACATTTAATTATAACACATAAGAAGATATTTTGAAGAAAGTTGCTTGCACTCATTCGTCTGCATCTGTTTTGTGTCCATGCAATAGAAGCGATGCTGTTCAGTTACCAACTTTCTGTACCATATCTCTTCTGTGTTCTGTGGAAGAATGAAAGTAATGCAGGTTTGAAATGACATGAGTTTGAGTAAATTATGAGAGATTTTTTTGCTATCATCGGAGGGACTAACCATGGACATAAGGAAAAACCTAAACCTCAAGAACATTTTTATATTTTTTTAAAGCATCATTTTCCGTGTTACATCATATTAAGACTTTTTCTTTCAAACGACAGAAATTCAATTCAGTACAAAAATAAATGCAGTAATATTTTCTTTGCATATTTAGTTTTATTTGGATGTCTTTGTTAAATTTTGTTGCAATATCAGAAACACGTTTCTTCTTAGAGAATTTGTGAAACATTTCATATTTCCTTTTCCGGGGTCTCCAGATTTTCTCTGTATATGCTGGAAAACTCCACATTGATTTTTGTTAGCTCTAAGCAAGATGTACTAATTTTACAATGTGCGAAGGCTATTTTGTTCTGTGTATTTTTTTGATCTGCAGTACATTTTTTCATTCATCATACTTCCATTTGTATCTGACAAATATTCAATAAACCCTTTCAATTACTTGAGAATGTCAGTTTGTCCTTGATTTGACTTCTAAAGCCTTGTACATGCTCTCAATGGACTCTATGGATGCTCTATGAATTAAAGCAGCATTCACTGTCCAATGTGTATGAGCAGTATAATATTAAACTAATATCATAGGTTATCATCAACATTATTATGTATTTCTTAGGTCTGAATAAACTCTTCTGTTCATTCACAGGTTTTTGCAAAAGTGGAGTGACAGATTCATCTCAGCTGTCCAAACAAACTGTGCCGACAAATAAATCAATTCTCAGCTCCTCAGTCTACCTCACACAAGACCAGCATGCTCACCCTCAACACAGTGCCCTTTTTGTGACCCAATTGTCCAATTTTCCTTTAAGTCAATATATTGTTTTAAAGATAAGCCCTCAGCCAAATTCACTGGCTGACGGGGTAGAAGGAGAAGCCATCCGGAGTGTTGTGAGGTTAGTGGTGAGCAGGCTGCTGGTGCCGAATGCAGAACATCTTTGAGCAGAACTTGGACATGGCCACGGCTCTGCTCGCGGGAGAGAAACTGAAGGAATTGATCCTGCCAGGTTCATCACAGGATGAGAAGGGCGGGGGACTCGCAGCTCTTATGGTACAGCTCAAACTTGAGTTGCCTTTTGACCGGGTCGTCACCATAGGAACCGTCATCATCCCTATACTGTTGGTCACATTAGTTTTCACCCGGAACTTTGCAGGTTAGTGTTGGAATTATGTGTTATATTGGTTACGCTGATGTAGGCCTTCCCTTGCTTGTGACTTCAAAAGAATCATTCCAAGCTTCCTTGTGAAGTATCTAGTTCTCGCTTCGAAAGCAAACCACACTATTGATGACTCCTGTTTAATATATGATTACACATATTCAATTAGAATTGTCATTGGAGACAGATGACACATAGTTTATTCTGTACTTACAGCTTCCCCCACACCTGCTGTTTCCAACTGCCCAGCAGAAAAAGGGCAAAATGATTTTGGCTAGAGAGATAGCGTACTTTAAGACATTAAAAAACATTCATTTACTGACCCTCTCGTCATTTTAAACCTATATGTCTTTCTTTTTCCGCAAAGTGCAAAAGAATATATCTTGTATAATGTGTGTAACTGCCCCAGCACCAAATTACTTCTAATCTATGGGCACAAAACAAATGCAATTGTATAGGTGTCAGTTACTAACATTCTTCAAAATATCTTTCTGTCTACAGAGAAAAAAAAGACATGCAGGTTTGAAATGTCAAGAGGAAGAGCAAATGATCCCAGAATTTTGGGTTGAACTATCACTTTAAGTATGAAAGAGTAATTGGAAAAAAAGTGAGGTTGAATTATACGGAGGTTCACTCTAAACGCTGAGTCAGTCTCACTGCATAGCAGCATTAACTGGCTGGTACTGAACAGTGAGAACACGGCTGATAAGGAAATATATATTTACATTAATTTTGAGGGAGAATGTAGCTCAAGTTTGCCTAATTGTTTCATTTAATAGCTGGGCCGCTCCATGAAAATCTCAGGTATATTAATATAATTAAATAACCGCGTGAGGCCTCTCCTTAAGTTATTAAGTTAAGTTTTTAAAGCACTATTTTGTATGATTTATAATAGTCAGGTAAGTGATAAGAAAATTAAAATATATTCATTATTTTATGATTTATGAGGAGGTACCCATTCTCCATTTGTTGGATGTCAAAGCTTCTGGTTTTACATTTAATTAACAGAAATCTTAAGAAGTTAATTGTCTCCCAAAAATGTGTTTTGTCACATCCATAACACAGGTTTATTTACATTCTTTAAAATAGAAAACTAGTGCACAGACTCATAGTTTTCTAATGTTTAAACACTATCCACAAGGATTTTGTATAGAATCCACAGTTTGTCCAATTTACTGGTTACATTTTGATACTTATATTTTGTGTCATTTTATGTGGACATTTTCTAGCTTATACAATTATGCTTTTGTTAGATATAGTCAGATTAGGATCATAATCACAATTTAGGTTGAATCTGCAATATTTCCTTTACTAAAAGGAATGATGTAAAATAAATGTCAATATGAGAGTATTACACTTATATTAGTTGCTAAAAGTGCGGTAAATGGACATTTCTAATTCCTTTAAATTCAGAGGAATTCCTGGGATGCTGATTAAGATTAAGAAAGAGGACAAATAAAAGTCAAACACTCTTCATCCTTTTGCCTAAGGCTGTTTATTTGATCATGCAAACCATCATTTAAATTCTATCCAATTTGTATCCCCACGCCTGTAAACCAAACATAGTATAAAGTATGTAGACAAAATCATCCTGGTCAACTAACATTATTAATTCTGCACTGAATGAATTGTCTTAACTTACTATATTGATTTTGTGTAGAAGTTTAATTAAACAAGACATGTAAAAGAATTACCTTTAACTTGGTCCAGTTGGCAAAGACAAATGTAACATTTGTTGAATCACTCTTTCATCACTAGAATAGCCTGTGCTGTGTTATTCAACTGCAAACCCACTTTATTTAATAGAAACTAGATGACAGCTAGATGTCACCTCTTAGTATACTGATGTGCAGATTTTTCAACATTTTCTCTCTCCATTTCAGAGGAATCTATATATTGCTACACACCACACAACTTCACACGAGATCAGGCCTTGTATGCCAGAGGCTACTGCTGGACAGAGCTGCGGGATGCCATGCCTAGTGTTGACCCTGGACTTCGTCCCTCCCTGTTCGAGCACAAGTTTCTTCCCTATGCTCTGCTTGCCTTCGCAGGCATAATGTACATACCTGTCCTGGGATGGGAGTTCCTGGCTTCCACCCGCCTCACCTCTGAGCTCAACTTTCTCCTTCAAGAGATCGACAACTGCTACCATAGGGCTGCAGAGGGCCGAGCGCCCAAGATAGAAAAGCAGATCCAGTCCAAGGGGCCTGGCATCACGGAACGCGAAAGACGTGAGATCATCGAGAACGCAGAGAAGGAAAAGAGTCCCGAGCAGAACCTTTTTGAAAAGTATCTAGAGCGCAGAGGTCAGAGTAACTTTTTGGCTAAATTGTACCTTGGGCGACATTTAGCCATCATCTGCCTCAGCTCCATACCTATTACTTACCTAAGCACATATTATGCACGGCAAAGGCAGAATGAGTTCACATGCGCTTTGGGCGAGCCGCCCGACACCAGCAGCATTCCTGAACTGCGTCTGAACGTTAACTGCAAGCTGCCAGCCGTGCAGCTACAGCGCATTATGGCGTTGGTAGATATAACATTGCTCTGCACCATGAACCTCATCATCTTGGTGAATCTGCTGCATTTGTTCGTTGTGCGTAAATCCAACTTTGTGTTCGACAAGCTGCACAAAGTTGGGATTAAAACACGCCGGCGCTGGCAGAAGTCACAGTTTTGCGACATCAATATTCTGGCCATGTTCTGTAATGAGAATCGAGACCACATTAAGTCTCTCAACAGACTGGATTTTATCACTAATGAAAGCGACCTCATGTATGATAATGTGGTGCGGCAGCTGCTGGCAGCGTTAGCTCAGTCCAACCACGACTCCACTCCAACAGTAAGAGAATCTGGGGTGCAGACCATTGACCCCGGCATGGACCCCTCCGTGCTTGGGGTGGGAGAACTAGGAGGAGAGCCATCTGTTATCAAAAGACCGCGCAAGAAGATCAAGTGGATACCCTCGTCTAACCCTTTGCCACAGTCTTTTAAAGTAAGATTAGCTCAAATTTACTCTTATTTGGTCTTGCTGCTTATTGGTCACAAACATCTCTGATATTAGTTATGTACTCAAGTAATCAAACAGCTATATATATCTTTATAGTAGTGGAAAGTGCTTATATTTTTTGTGTTTGGACAGGAACCCTTGACCCTGAACAGGCTTGACAGCAGCATGAAGGCAGACAAACCTAAACCTGTGCGGAGGAAGAATATACCAGATAGCATTATTGCTCCATTTCTGGACACTAAGAGTACACAGCACCCTCCTAGTGAAGGTAATCACGAGGTCAACGTATACTGGATAAGAAATTGGATTGGACCTGGTTCTGGGACAGAAGTATTGGGCCACATGAAACAATGAAAATCCAATGGGTTAAAGGGACAGTTCCCCAAAAATGACACACCCTAAAATTCTCGATCAATTGAATGCAAGGGGAGATATTTGGAAGAATGTTAGCAACTGAGATTTTTGCACCATTGACTACAATGGTAGGAAAAAATATTTCATAAATAAAGATAATTCTGTTGAACAAAAAATCACTTATTTGGAAGAATTTAGAAAATCAAACAGTTCTGGGCCACCTTTGACTATCTTTTATTTTATTTTAACTATTTTATTTTTGCTACTATGGTAGAAGTTGTAGGCCAGATATCCCAGTTGCTACAATTTTCTCCTTTCTCTGAGTTCAACTGAACAAAAACATTTATATCGGTTTTTGACAACTTGAGGTTCAGTAAATCAGGACTGGTTTTTCAATTTTGGGTGGACTGTCTCATAATTTTTGTGCTGTTGGGTTTGTCCTTCTTGACCAAATGCTATTGAAAATAACCCTGCATTTTTAAGAGGGTAGGATACTTTATTGTGTCAAAATCCTTCATATCCTCTCATCCCTTTTTTATTTGATTTTCAGAAGCAAACAATATAGAGAAGAAACAGACTCTTAATCTCACACTGGATGTTCATCCTTACATGCTAACCATCCAAAAAGCAAAAGCAGAAATAGTGAATCCAGATCCACCAGCAGCTGAGCACTCTATCAGTAATGTGTACATAGAGGGTCCACACACAGTTGTCCACGTCTCTACCTCTCTCGGCGGTATGTTACCAGAAGATCAAACCTTTTTGTTTTCTGTTCAGTTCAATTACTAATTTTTTTTTTTACTTCCTTTAGAGAAGAAAGTATCTCCTCCACTGTCCAGCACCACCGCCTTCTCCACAGATACTCTCTCTACTGAATCCTATCTAAATGGCAGCACATCAAGCGTTCATCCTTTGGATTCCCCGAAGATCAACAATCCTCTCAATCAGGGGGGCGAGCCTGAGAGCCAGCCATTCAGCCGAAACCCTTCGCACCCACTGCTGAGCATCCATCACAACTTGTATGAGGATGAGGAGCAAAGCAGAAGGGCCAGACTCGGCGAGCTGATTGTTGCTGGAGAATGCTAAATTCAAATGCAGAGAAACAGGCTTAGTATTTAATTGACACACAAAGGAATGTGTTGTTTTTTAGAGCTGAGCACGGGCAACGTAGTTAATTTATAGACACGTATACACGTAAGACACTTTGCATACACGTATTCACTCGGTAATGGTACATCTAAACCTGTCAGCATGGATGCAGCATCACACAAGAGTTTTCTTTTCAGTCCCTTCCTGATTCAGGGAGCAAAAGCAGCAATGGGATGGTTACTTGATCTCAATATATTGGCTCCCAAAGAGCGCTGGAGTTTATATAGATTTTATGCTTTTGAGTACAATTTAAAACTAATGAGAAAAACCTAAACTAAACCCTTGATACAGCCTTACATCCACCTAAACTGTATTTGGAAATAAAAACCCCAAACACCCCAAAACTTGGTGCTCACCCAATGGAGTCATTTGTGCCATTCCAAAAGATGAATTGAATTCTTACAAAAAGCACAATTTGTTCATTTTTAACATTGATGGTTTCATCTATTTTAAACATGCCACCATCATGTTTTTCATAGATGCTTCATAGCAATATATTTGTTCCTTATATATGCAATGTCACTTTGTTATTGGTGCAATAATAGGCATATGCTGTATTAAAGGAGTAGTTCTTTACTAGTAACAAGTTCTTATATGAAAGAATGTAGGCATTAAAAAGATTGTCGCTGATTTTACGAAATCCATTGCTTTTACATGCACACACCTTTGGTGCACTTATTTAGGAAAGACAGAAGGTCACCCTGGGTCTTAAGGTTTTCTGTGGGAAAACAGATTCTTATACCAGCTTTAATGAATAGACAGAAATGTGACAGAGGGATCTCACATTCTCTGGCAAACTGGACTCATAAAACATGCTTTTGATAACTGAATCAATGTCACAGAAATTACAACTTGTGTACTGTCATTCCACCTTTTTAAATCCCACTTAAATCCTTTGATATTCATTGAGAGATGTACAACCAATTACCTGCCAAAACACTCTTCTACAAAAAAGTGCACAGTAAAAAAGAGTCGAAGAGCAAATATCATCACAAAGCAATAGATTGATGTTTGGAAGATGTCAGTTAACTGTAGGTTTGTAGTTTTTCCATGGTCCAAGTTCAATGTTTTGATATGAAAATGATACAGATGGCACATCATAAATGTTAACAGCATTAAAAAATATGTGATTAAATGTAGTGATGGGTTTTAATTGATTTAACAGGCCTGAATCTTACATCAGAAAACAATATGATGGTATGATGGGTGCTTAAACTTAAAAATATATTGTTATTTATCTATTCGGAAAGTTTTTAAACATTAATTTTGTTCTGTGCTATTTACATTGGGGCTGTTATCGTGTGTTTTCTATACACACACACACACACACACACACACACACACACACACACACACACACACACACACACACACACACACACACACACACACACACACACACACACACACAATATATATATATAAAATATATATATATATATATATATATATATATATATATATATATATATGGAGCTGCAGTAGGTATCCTGCTTCTGCTTATAGATATCAGTTCCAATGCCTAAAAATTTTATTAATATTTTAGCATTTAAATAGAAAATGTGCTACAACAATGTGCCACAGAGCATCTGGGTAAAATAGCTGAAATAATTTGTAAGAAACACCCTTTACTTTATTAGTTATTAAATATAAAGGCATTCTTTGAAACTCTATGACGTACTCCCCCGTGATAAACTACATTACCCAGGTTGCACTGCGGCTACAGGCGGGGCTACAGATTCACTACATGTAACAAGCTGACTGTAACTTTAATCAGTTCGCTGTTTACCGAGGCTAGCAACTGAACACTTCCACTGAATTCTTACGCATTTATGAAACACATTTAGCGCAAAATTTGAAGGTTAAAGTCGGGACAAGTATTAAACGAAGAATGAACCTAAACTAACTTATGTGAAGTTTTAAAAGAGGCTCATGCTAACATAGCATCAGCTAACAGCTGGGGTTGAGTGTGCGCAGTTAACGTTAGCTTGTAGCTAAACTACAAAAACAACAGTCTTCCTGTGACAGTGACAGCCCGGTTCGGTTCTGGAGAACAGAGTTCTGTTGTCAGGCTGTAATAAAGTCACATGTAAGTGGGTTTATATTGACTGAGATTGGAGCTAAGCTTGCATCTGCTATCAGGAATCTTATCTGCTAATGTCAATGTTGGGATTTCAGATTGTAATACACTGTGGTTTACTTTATAACATTTTTCTTGTTTTAAAGTGTTTTGAAGCTGAAGAGATCTGAATTGGGCTTGATTTGCTAACCATGTGTTCTGTTGCCCCCTTCAATTTAGATTCAAGATGAACTTCAAGAAAGCATTCAATATAATATTGGAACTTAGTTATAGAATAACATTAGCTTGATTAACCATATGTGATCTAGTTGGAGTCAAGATGGCAGAGCATGTTGTGCTTGATGACTCACAACACTCACACACACACTACACACACACACACACTTCTGAATCCTGGCATGACAAAGTGTGTGCACACCTTCACAGTTCTACAATGGCTTTATACAGATTTTCAGCTATGTTGAAGAGCCTGTTTGTGTCTTATTATAATCAAACTTTTGTTGTTCGTGTATTCATTGATTTAAATTATCTATTTAGGTAGATAGTTGAGTTCTTAAATCAGCACACGATGGACCAGGACAACATCTCAGAGGTAAGACTTTGGGAGTATTGAACCCATCACATCTGCTTTTAAATATAGTCATAACGTATTCGTATAAACGGATTTACCTAATATGTGTTTTCCTATAATTTTGGAAGTGTAAACATTCTTTTTGATTTGATTTGAATTAAATAAGTATGTATTGATCTTCTTGTAAGTACATACTTAGAACCGCTTCTTGTGGCTTCTGGGATAATGGAGATGTTGTGTTTATTTAGGTGGGCATTTCCCACAGTGAAGAAATGGTGACGGCGTTTGCGGGGTATTTGTTTGCGTAAAGCTTCATATTTACTAAGTTCTTCCCAAAATAAAAATGGCTTCATTATTTACTCACCTTCTTGACATTTTAAACTTGCATGACATCCTTTCCTTCGCAGAACACAAAGTAGATATTTTGAAAAGGTTTGTAACTGGCAACCATTAACTTGCATGGATGCCACTTGTGTTCGTTTAGCCACTTTTTTCAAAATATCTTATTTTGTGTTCCTTACGAAAAAAAGAAGCTCATATAAGTTTAAAATATGAAGAGTGTGAGTAAATGACAGAATTTTCATTTTTGAAACTCAGTTTGTTATCACTTTTCTTTGTCATTAACACTAATAAAGAAGAAAGTTCTGATTTTAGGTCTTAAAGAAATAAATGTGTTGTAAACATTTGTGAAGATCTTTTATGTTTTTTATTGTTAGGTGGACTCAGATGGCCCAACAGAGAATGACACACAGCCTGCCTTTCCTCTTGTGCTCTGTGAGTTATCTTTGTTTTACCTTGAATTCCAGCAATCTTTTTTTAAGTTATGCTTAAAATTTAAGGCGACAATTTTTTTTGTGTCAATTTGATAATCAGCTCATATGCAAATACAAATATTTACATAGTTTAATTTACTAGGGAATAATGATAATATGACTAACAATGTATTTTTTGTTTTCTAGCGGAGGCAGTGGAAGTTTTGTGGCAGGTACGTTCTCAACGTCGCCAAGCAGAGCCTGACCTACCAGACACAGTGACACGTCTAACCACACCTGAGGGCAGTATTGTCTACCTAGTTGGCACTGCTCACTTCAGTGATAGCAGCAAGAAGGATGTTGCCACTGTAAGAACTGTCTTTCTCCACAAAAACTTTTTGTTTCAAATACATAATGTTATTACTATAAAAAATTATAATGATTGATCATTTAGATGTTTATTGTTTTAATGCCTTGCACCTCAGACTATCCAAGCAGTCCAGCCTGATGTGGTGGTGGTAGAGCTGTGTCAATACAGAGTGTCCATGCTAAAGATGGATGAGAAAACGCTGCTAAAGGAGGCTAAAGACATTAACTTGGAAAAGGTCCAGCAGGCCATTAAACAGGTCAGCCATAAAACTAAACACTTAATACATGATTAAATTTTAACATGCGTTTCTCTGAATCTTGCTTGTAATGTGTATTTATGTCTACCCTTATGCATTTCATTTCTCACTGTTTTCTTGTGTCAGAATGGAGTGATGTCTGGTCTCATGCAGATACTGCTGCTCAAAGTCTCTGCTCACATTACAGAGCAGCTGGGAATGGCCCCTGGAGGAGAGTTTAGAGAAGCCTTTAAAGAGGTCAGCAACATACTCTTCCTCATCCGCACAAGCATTTCTCATCCTTTTGCTCCTGACATGCACTGTAACACACACACACACACAGATGTCACCAATTATCTTAGTACGACGAATGCATTCACTCACGAAACCTGAAACTTGTGGACACTGGAATATGTGTCCCAGCTATGGATGCTTCACACAAAGTAAATATGGCTTGCTCTCTTTATTGACCCATTTCAGGCAGGAAAAGTTCCCTTCTGCAAATTTCATCTCGGGGATCGGCCCATTCCGGTTACATTTAAACGTGCAATAGCTGCTCTGAGTCTGTGGCAGAAGGCTCGTCTGGCTTGGGGACTGTGCTTCCTCTCTGATCCCATCAGGTACCATCCGAGTCTAATGCAAAGCTTTTGCATTGTTTGTTCTGTATAAATGCCCTAAAATGTATGGTTCACTTTTCAAAAGTAAAATCCTTTTTTATATGATAAATTTAACTTCTGACTTAGACTGAAGTGTATCCTATATGTGTTCTTGAGGTGATATTCGAGAGGGAATTTGTTTGTGCATTTTTGCTCTTAGTAAGGAGGATGTGGAAAAGTGCAAACAAAAGGATCTTCTGGAGCAGACCATGTCCGAGATGATTGGCGAGTTCCCTGCCCTACACCGGACTATTGTTGCAGAACGAGACATATACCTCACGCACACACTTAGACAGGCTGCAAACTGCGTTGAAGGGCCTCCTAATGCTGAGAGTGAGTAATGCTGGAACATTTTTACTGTGAGATGAGAATTGCAAAACCACTTATTTCATTTAGGAAAACATCTCAAATATACCTCTTTTTAAGCATGCACATTAGCTTGTCCATACAAGAAAGTACTGAGTCATGTTCTTTGTTATTGTCGTTACATGATACCGGTTGTTCATTGTTTGCTTTGCCTTAGAAGTACCTGCTGTAGTGGTTGGAGTAGTTGGGATGGGTCATGTTCCAGGCATTGAAAGAAACTGGGACAAAGAACTCAATATTCACGAAATCATGAGGTTTGTGTTTGTATCTCCCGCTGTATGTTCTGAAGTGCTACTGCATCAGATTTGTAATGAGAAATCTTTTTCTATTCCCTTAGTGTGGCGCCACCCTCCCGTGTTGGGTGGGTGTTACGCAACATGTTCAAGGGAGCCATGTGGGGCCTTTTAGGTTATGCCTGCTTCCGTGCTGGCAAGGGCATGGGCAGGGCATTGCTCTCTTTACCGACAGTCCAGTCTTTACTTGATAATGTACGAACGCCTGCTGCTTGACAGTTATTTTAATCACCAAAGACTTTTCAACAGTGAGATCAGGGCATCCCACTGAACACCGAAAGCCTTAACTACAAGATGGAGATGGAAGATTGGGACAGACATTGTCGCCATTCTGTGTGGGTGGAAGGCTTTGACTAGGCTTCGGTCAACCCTCTTCCCATCTTCTCTGTGGACCTGTGAATGCAGAGTTTTACTGCCAAAGAAATCAGACAGTGCTTCACGTTTCCTCAATCTTAAAGTATAATTAATTAGGACAGGACAAAAGCTGAAGCTGCATTATCCTCAATTTAAATAACTTGACTTGAACAGAACTAAGTTCTTTTTTTCCTGTCATTGCTTTGTTTGATGGACTTTATCTATTTCACAGTTAAGCAGTCCAGTATTACTATTCCCTGTCAGTTCGCATTTAAATTCATTTATTTTAGAGCCCCAACTTGTAGTTTATTCCAAAACCACCTGTTTTAAACTGAATAAGCAGCATCCCAGTTAGAACCATTGTGTAAAACCTGCACTTTTCTAGACGAGTGCCATTTATAAAAAAATCATCAATCGAAGTATGAGTTAAACTATATCCTTGACATCACAATGATTTCACCAAGTTATTTTGGTTCGTAGGTTTGAGTAAACTAATTTTAATTAAATTATGATGACCACAAACAGTGTTTCAGAGCTAGAAGTCGGACCCAGCTATAGTCACTCTTTTCGTTCATGGTGGCTTTCTAGTTTCCTGACAACCCTGAAAGAACATCCGCCCATGTTAGCTATCAAGTGCCTCCTACCACATGACCTGGAAAGGGCTTAACGTAGCAGAGACTAGTCCGTCTGATTTGATATGTCTCAATATGGTCATAATAAATGGGTTCTATAATATCTGGAGTCCTCTTGTGTTTTATACACACAACCTCTGGCTTTTACAAACCTGTGGTATATGCACATATTTAGATATGCTTATATTTGAGTCTTGTTGGTAGTATTATAAGGGGAAACAAGGAAGTGTGCATGATTCTCCCAAAACTAAAGTACTTTGATATAGTTTATACCAATTTAAATTATCAAAGCTAAAGTTAAAGCGTACTGCTGTAGGTTTTGTAATAGGTGATATTTAAAGGTCATCCAGAGACTGTAACATTTTTATTTAGCATTAATAACTTTAAAACTGGTAACAAATGATGAATAATATGATCAAATGACCTTGAAATTTTGCGGGGGTGAATACAGTTATCTAGTAAGTCAGCCGTAACAAATATGGGCAGTATCGGCACGATTCAGGAATGATGTTTTACATAGATGAATAGAATATAGTTGGTCTTTCTGTTGTTTTTGTGCTTAAAGCCTTATATTCATATTCCTGATGCCTTTGCCTGCACATCACATTTTAATTTTATTCATCTGTTTACACAATGGTGTTTAATTATACATTTTTACAGGTGCCACCAGGTCTATCATCTTTATGGACAATATAATAGTTTGTATGGTTTAAGGGTCATATACAGTGCCCAGACATGTGCCATTTTCTTCTACTGTTGGGTTTTGTTGGATCAGTGCTAACCCTGTTAACACAGTTTGACAAGTTTTCTCTAATGTTTGAAATGCTGGTGATTCTTGGGGTAATGTGAATCCTGGGACAAACACTGGTTTTTAAAGCTCAAAGTTTCTCTACGTGTTGACAACAATATGAGTTGGAGATTAGAGATTAGATTAAGATCGGACTGATACTTTGCATGTGTTTCATGTTTGTTGCAATGAGAAGGAAAAGACATTTCATATGCAAAGGATTTAACAAAACATCTCTATAAAAAGTCAAATATTGTAACAAATAATTTAACCCCATGTTCTACTTCCAAGGTTAATAGAATGTCTTCCTGTTAGCTGAAACTACAAGGTGTCTTAAAATTTAGTCTTCCTGTTAAATACAGTTACTTTTAATCCAACAGATCTAAAGGATGAGATAAAAGGGCAAGGTTAAAATTATATAAAACAATCAATTTTTTCATTCCTTATAATTTCCCTAAACTTTCCATTTACAATCTCATTTTTCTCAAACCATAACTTTTAAACATTCTTTACTTTATGGCTTATTTTTTTCTAAAAACAAATAGTTCATGTTCAAATTCATCTATATAAAATGCTGTAACTTAAATCAAATTTGAAATAAAATTTACAACTTGACATGTGTATTTGTATTTTAATATCTTGTTCCAAAATACAATGGGTATATGTTTTATGCCACAGCCTAATGTCATTTACCCATGCATTAAAGACGACTCGGATGTGCAATATTTCCCACCACAATCCCGGAAGTAATGTCGGAATTTAGTTCTTTGGTTTCCCTCTTGACTAAAAACTGCTTGCATCCCCCAAAATACACACTAAAAGCCCAAGTGTGTAATACAATTCATATTAAAATCCATATTCCAATTATTGTTAATATACGAATACTCAATATTAATATAAAAAACAGTTAAAAACAGGATATTTCCCACCTCAACCCGAAAATAACATTAATCATGTATTATAGTTTAGAAATTCAACGTAAAACATTAAAAAAAGTTTGACATTAAAATAACAATCTTGTGTTTATTTCCGAGTTAAGGTGGGAAATATCCCACATCCGAGTTGTAAGTTCCAGGCATTCGTTCCGATGTGTCAGTTTCCAGTCGGAACAAAAACAAGGCCGGACAGGATTTTCATGGGCGTTTTAAACCAACATGGTGTTGTGAATTGCGTAAGCATGACATAAGAGCTATGTAAATGGCTTTAATCTCACCCCGTTTAACACGGCTTTACATTTTATACTCTGGGGCGGTTTTCCATAGAACTCTTTCACATGCTGGAATGGACGACATGGGAATAAGCACGAGTCGTTCTTCTCTTGAGAGGCTGAAGTTTGATAATGTTGCGCTTAAAAAACTCCCAGTGGATTCATCCACTGAGCCTGGAGCCCGACAGGTAAGAGCTGCCTGCTTCTCCAAAGTACAACCCACACCTGTCAAGAACCCAAAATTTGTGGCAGTCTCAGGTCCAGCTCTTGCCCTTCTGGGTCTTGATGCTGAAGAAGTCTTTAAGGATCCTCTGGGTCCTGAATATCTGAGTGGATCTAAAGTCATGCCAGGGTCAGAGCCAGCTGCCCATTGCTACTGTGGGCATCAGTTTGGGCAGTTTGCAGGGCAGCTTGGAGATGGAGCGGCATGTTATCTGGGAGAAGTGAAAGCACCATCGGATCAGAATCCTGAACTCCTACAAGAGAATCCGACTGGGCGATGGGAGATCCAAGTTAAGGGTGCTGGGCTGACACCTTATTCAAGGTAGAGGCATTACTGTTCAGGAATGAGGTGGCACTGTTGTACTTTCTTCAAAATATCTTGGGAAAGGAATCTTTTTGGGTTAATTTTCAATTTATTTTAATTGTCCTGTTTTTTCTTTTCCCAGACAAGCCGATGGACGCAAAGTTTTGCGATCCAGCATCCGTGAATTCCTGTGCAGTGAAGCAGTTTTTGCTTTGGGAGTCCCCACCACGAGAGCTGGATCGGTGGTCACTTCCGATTCACGGGTCGTGAGAGATATCCTGTACAACGGGAACCCACGCATGGAAAGATGCACTGTTGTATTGCGCATTGCCCCTAGCTTTATTAGGTAATATTAAAAGTGGTCATTCTGAGGCTAAAGAATTTTCTTTGACTAACCAAGATTCTAAAGTATTTTTGTACTTTTTACGTTTGATCCTGGTGATTTGTGAAGAGCACATATCTGATTGGTTATACATGTGTTGAAAAATTGTCAAAGAGGTCATATTGTATTTGCTTTTTCTGCTTTTTGTCACGCAGGTTTGGATCATTTGAGATCTTTAAAAGAGCGGATGAGTTAACTGGACGTCAAGGTCCCAGCTATGGTCATGATGAGATCAGAACACAAATGCTGGATTATGTCATTGAGACGTTCTACCCAGAGATTGATCAAAGTCACTCTGACACTGTGGAGAGAAATACTGCCTTTTTTCGAGAGGTAGACTAGGATCATGTTACTCAAAATTATTTAGAATGACTTGGATACAAATAATGTTTGCACTTTTTTTCTCATTTAACTGAGTCATGTTTGAAAGGCAGTTTAGAGTTTAGAGTTGTAAAAGTCATTTTGCTTTACATATTTAATTCACATGACATGAAATGTTTATGAATATGATCGTTCACCCTTTACCCCTTTAAAGTAATAGGTGTACGGTGCCATCTTTTACGTATAGTTGAATTATGTGGTTATAACTTCATAATTCCATAAACATACTGTTTGTTAATGGATACTAGGTGACTGTACGTACAGCAAGGCTGGTGGCTCAGTGGCAATGCGTCGGATTCTGTCATGGAGTCCTGAACACGGATAACATGAGCATCCTGGGTGTTACTTTAGACTATGGACCTTTCGGTTTCATGGACCGGTAAATAACACCCACCTCATATTCATATCATGCCTTATTTAACCAGAAAATTGTTGTTCGGTTTTGCATTTCATAAAGCATTTGAAATGTCTGCTTTTGTCTTTCTCTTTAGGTTTGACCCAGATTTCATTTGTAATGCATCAGACAACTCAGGCCGGTACTCTTACCAGGCCCAACCGTCCATCTGCCACTGGAATTTAGCTCGGCTAGCCGAAGCCCTGGACCCTGATTTACCTCCGGAGCGTGCCAAGCAGGTGCTGGATGAGTACCAGACTCTCTATAATGCCTTTTATCTCAGCAACATGAGGAAGAAACTGGGTCTGTTGAGGAAGGAGGAACCAGAGGATGAGATACTCATAACAGAACTCTTGCAGACCATGCATAACACTGGTATGAAGAACACATGGGAGATAATGAGATTTTAAAGCTTATTTTTATTTAAAGCATGTCATATGTTAAATGTTAGGTTTTTGGTTCAATCCATGTCTTTAACCATAGGGGCAGACTTCACCAACACATTCCGCAGTTTGAGTGAAATCTGCTGCCCGGTGCTGGAGGAAGGTGAGGAGGATGATTGTGAGGCTATTAAACAAGCGACAGAGTTGCTGCTTCAGCAGTGTGCCTCTCTAGAGGAGCTTAAGGCTGCCACCAGACCTACCATGGATCCACGGTAAAGAGAGATTGTCACAATTCACAAAAAAGTGCCTGAATTGAAACATGATTCAAAAGAGTGGCTCATGAAGAAAACGTTCTGTGTTTAAATATTATTGTTTTCTTTCAATTTGTATGTAGTGAACTTGCAATGCTGCTGTCCATGGCTCAGAGTAACCCTGCCCTGTTCCAGATGTTGTCGAGCAGGAGCTCATTGGTGCAGCAACTAGAAAAATTCTCAAAACTGAAAGAGCTAATGGACACTAGTGAAGAACAGCTGAGAGCCAAGCAACGGGAAGACTGGACATGTTGGATCAAAAAATACAGGTACTAATAGAAATTACAGGTACTAATAGATTTATATTTTAGAGACAAGTATTTCACTTCTTGTCAAATGTTTGGGATCACTTGACAAAAATGTTTCTCAAGGTCTTAAAAATATTTCTGGTTTTAAATTACTTTTTTACTCAAATAATATTTACATTAGTGATTCCTTCAGTAATGTTCAAAAAGCTTTTTCCTGAGAGTGAATTTATATAGGAGGCTTTAAGTCACAAAATAATTCCAAAATGTACAATTGTTTTATTTTAATAATTTGGATGGCTTAACTATTATTCTTATCTAAAATAATCCTAACCTTTAGTGCTTTAGTGTGCATTTTGGTTCACATAATAAACTTCTCTATCATCTCACATGCTTAAAAAGGATTATTTGACAAGGGGTTTTGAAACTGATGTACTACTATCTGATGAACTTTTAAGACAGAGGCTGGCCTGTGAATGTGAGCCGGGGGTTGATGTGAAAGCTGTTCAGGCGGAAAGAGTATGTGTGATGAACAACACCAATCCACGCGTTGTGCTCAGAAACTACATTGCACAGAATGCGATAGAGGCCGCTGAGAATGGTGACTTCTCAGAGGTGAGGATTACAAAAGTCAGTCTTCCAGAAACACACTTACTGCACATAAAACCTACTGAATGCCATCTGTCATCTATTAGGTCCAGCGAGTTCTGAAAGCGTTGGAAAAGCCGTTCTCTGTGCAGGAAGGGTTTGAACAGCCAAACTGGATGGGACGGGGAGGAGTGGAGGATCCAGGAGAGAGAGACGCGACCGGAGAGGAAGTAAACGATTCAGGATCAGCTGGAGCTGAGTCTCGTGTACTTATCCCCTATGACAGCAAGCCCCCCGCCTGGGCCAATGAGATCTGTGTCACCTGATCATCATAAAACCTTTGTGACAACTAACCTGCACTTTTACGCAGAGTAATCCTGCAAAGCTGGTTAGGTGTCATCAAAGGTATTAAAAGTGAGGTATTAAACTTCTATCCACCGGTTCAAAACATGCACAGAGATGTTATGTAGAGGCTAGTTGTTATCCTCACTTTGTGTCCCTGCGTGTTTGACTGGTTATAAATGATGACTTTGACCACCAGTCTAATATTGACAGGTCTCAGTCTGAGCTGTAGAAGTTATGCCTCAGTAAGATAATATAGTGATTATGAATTTGATGGAAGTATGATTTTAAACGCACAAGCCATTGCGCGA